>OY970792.1:12507738-12702388 GCA_963853775.1 Xanthia togata | reverse complement strand
CCCTCGAAAACTATGAAAACGAGATCTTGGTTTTTACTGTATCTCTCTTTTTTTTAGGGTTCCGTAGTCAACAAGGAACCCTTATAGTTTCGCCATGTCCGTCTGTCTGTCTGTCAGTCTGTCCGCGGTTTAGCTCAAAAACTATTGGTACTAGAAAGTTGTAATTTGGCATGAGTATACAAATTAATGACGCGAAAAAAGTGATAAAATAAAATTTTGAAAAAAACAATTATTTAGGGTCCCCTACATGTAAAGTAACATGATAATTTTTTTTTTCGTCCTTCCCATAGTGTGGGGTATCGTTGGCAAGGTCTTTTAAAAATAATAGGGGTTTGCGAAAACCGTTTTTGATTAAGTAAACCGTTCGTGACTTATCAAGCTTTAAAGTACCAATTTTCGTTAGAGTCAAGTCCCCCCCCCCTCTACCAACTAAACGGTTGTAGTTAGAAATTCAAATGTCACGGCATTAGTATTTATATATAACGAAATTTAAAGAAAAACTATCACACTTAAGGGGGCTTTACAAATTTACGAGTAATAATTGACCAACTTAAATTTGCGGTTGCAAAAACATGTTCTCCCATATATTCCGTATGGGAGAACATGTTTTTCAATTACAAAGTTAAGTTTGTTCTTACGATAAATCCATTCCAACTACGGAACCCTTCATTGTGCGTGGTCCGACACGCACTTGGCCGGTTTTTTTCTCTTTGAATTAGAAGAAGACAGTCGCAAGCGCCTCTTCGCGTGATAATTTCAGCCAGTGCACTTTTACCGCAAGCTGTGTTAAAGAATTTCGTTCCAGAAAATATAGTAAAACAGCATTTAAATAAAACCTTAAGATCTTAAGACGCTGACAACAGCGAAACCACGGTCACTGTCGGACTGTATAGAAAAGAAAGAGAAGCGCAATGACATAACGCTTGTAATTTATTGCAAAATATGAAGTAATTATCGATTTATTCAAAAATGAGTAGAAAATCGAAAATAAAAAACAACGAAGTTCTGCATTCAAATAAGACATTCTTGTTATTAATTAAAATACCTACGTTTGTCGATATTCTATACATATATTTTGGATTAGAACTCAAATTAAAAGGTTAGTTTAATTTGTATCGAGTTTTTTTTTGTAAACGTGTTTTGGTAACAACCAAGTTCTGAGAAATATGTTCAAGATTAACATCATCCACCTTTAACATTTCCCGCTACCACAAACTATGTATTATAGATCTGGCTTATTTTTTTTGTTAAGTCAAGCCTACTTTTACCGTTTGCCTGTTGTCAGCGCCTTAACAGATGGTTTGCAATTTTACGGTTTTATGTGCATCCGAACGTTTTGTTGTTTGTTTCTTTTTTGGGCCTAGTAGTTATGGAATATTAAAATTGAACTTCAAATCGACTTGTTTCTATCTCCCGCTTTTTTCGTATCGAAGTGAAAGTGATAGAACAAAGTGAAGTTCAAATCTTTCGAATTTTGTGAGTAGACCATGCACAGATCTCGGCATTATTTAAAAAAAAAATGCTTTAACTCACGCTCGCAGCAAAATCGAATTTTGCTCACTGTCTATAGACAGAAAAACCTACTTGTTTGAGGTGCTGAGGTGAAAATGTATTATTCATCAATCTTCCGTGCAGCTATTACCTATTATGTGTTCTGCGGGCTATGGGTAACTGCCAATGTTCAGTGTTAATAAATTATTATACATTAGGGAGAGTAATAGAGATGGTATTCATAAGTGTATGAAGTATGCTGGTCTTTGTGATATACAGGGTTACAGGGAAAGTCCTACTGAATATTAAAGGAGGTTATTATTCAGGTCATTTCTGATGATTTTGATTCTGAAATAAAATGTCCGAAACTTAACCGTTATGGAGATATTAAATTTTAAAGATTATTTTTAAAAATCCTTTATTTTTTGGCTTTTAGTCGTTTTCTTTGGGATTAGAGCTCCTAGAGTCGGTTTTTTTGATGTATCTAGTTAGAAGACATGTCCATTAATAAAAATGATCAATAGAAACTGAACCTACTACTAACAGCTTAAAAAACTGCTCGACAACGGTTAGCATTATGAATTTTCTAATAGAGTGTTCTTAACTTTGAGGGGCTTTAAAAAAAAAAAAGTATGGAACTTATTCTGCGAATAACTTTACAAAGTTCTACGTCTCTTTAGCTATTCAAAACGGTATATCATCTACTAGGTTTGTTCATAAAATCTTAAAATAATGTTATTAGAATAGGCCCATCTGGTAGTACAACATAACAGAATTTCGATACAAAAGAATCCGGCTTATTACCTGGCACTTATAAACAATGAAAAAAGGTTCGGGTAGACATTGTTTGTGCCCGGGAGACGTGTGGTGACAGGTATTTATGTCATTTTAAATGTCTGAATTGTCAAATCGTGGATCGTGGTGTTTGTTTAGTCTGCTCATGCGATTCTTCCATGGTAGATGTGTTATCCGTGCCCTCCGATTTTTTTTTGTAAAAACGCGACTTGGCTTGGATTTTTGGACTGTTTCATCTTCTAACTGTGTGACGTGGCTTGTAACTGGACTTTGATTTGTGTTGTGAACATGGCAACATTTACCAACGAGGAATATGCTGACATCCTAATGTGTTATGGATTTTGCGAAGGAGTGTCGTTGCGTGCACGCAATGAATACATGCTAAGGTATCCTACTCACCGAGTACCTGATATTGGCGTATTTGACAGAGTTTATCGAAGACTACGAGAAACTGGTTCTGTGCTAGTACGTCGGACTGACATGGGACGACCTCGTGTTCTTGATGACGACGACAAAGATAATGAAATACGACGTCTCTTTGAAGCCGACCCAACCACGTCAACAAACGTCTGACGGAAAGAAAACGGAAACGGAAAGTCTGGTTCGTAATGCACAGTTCTGGGCAATACCCTTACCATTACACGCCAGTGCAAGTAATTGAAGAAGGGGATCCATTGAGACGACTAGACTTCTGCAGATTTATGCTCAATGCCGATAATGAAGATCCGGATTTTTTAAAGAAAATCATGTGGACAGATGAGTCGAAATTTGACAAAGACGGCATCACAAACTATCATAACACCCATTATTGGGCTCCCAAAGCGCAAGGTAACCCCAAGAAAAAAAGACCAAAAGGGTCACAAAGGAGATTCAGTCTTAATGTGTATAATATTTGTACTCATAATTATGATTATGTCTTATCTGTATCTATTTTTAT
This sequence comes from Xanthia togata, assembly GCA_963853775.1. Classification (NCBI taxonomy): domain Eukaryota; kingdom Metazoa; phylum Arthropoda; class Insecta; order Lepidoptera; family Noctuidae; genus Xanthia; species Xanthia togata. The sequence goes on along the minus strand of OY970792.1, from coordinate 12,699,165 downwards.
GTGTGTACATAAATAATAAAATAAATAAATAAATAAATAAATATCAAATAACTTGATAGGGCCATACTTCCTGCCCGATTACTTGAATGGCGAGACATATGAAAACTTTTTGAGGGAGGAGTTACCCTCTTTAATGCAAGACTTGCCTATTGCATTGAGACGAGACATGTTCTTTCAACATGATGGCTGCCCAGCGCACTACAGAAGAAGTGTTCGAGCATGGTTGGACGAGAATTATCCAAACCAATGGATTGGAACAGGCGGACCCATAGCATGGCCGGCGAGGAGCCCCGATTTAACGCCGATGGATTTTTATGTGTGACACCGATCGCAAATGTCGATATTCTAAGACAAAAAATTATTGATGCGGCTGAGGAAATGAGGCGGAACCTACGAACTTCTGTCGTGAAAAGTAATTTAAGAAAAAGAATGAGACTTTGTGTAAGAAATAGCGGCGGCCATGTAGAACATGAATTATAAAAATATTGCTAAAATTTTTGTCTTTTTTTTACGTATTTTAGCTACTTTTACCTCAAACTAAAAATGTACCCTCTCCTAACTTAACTGTTATTTGGGCAATGTTTTGCCTATTTAATAGCAAGTGTTTATACCTTTTTGAATAGCTAAAGAGACGTAGAACTTTATAAAATTATTTGCAGAATAAGTTCCATACAATTTTTTTTATTAAAAGCCTGTTAAAGTTAAGAACACTCTATTAGAAAATTCATAATGCTAACCGTTGTCGAGCAGTTTTAAAAGCTGTTAGTAGTAGGTTCAGTTTCTGTTGATCATTTTTATTAATGGGCATGTCCTCTAACTAGATACATAAAAAAAACCGACTCTAGGAGCTCTAATCCCAAAGAAAACGACTAAAAGCCAAAAAATAAAGGATTTTTAAAAATAATCTTTAAAATTTAATATCTCCATAACGGTTAAGTTTCGGACATTTTATTTCAGAATGAAATTCATCGGAAATGACCTGAATAATAACATCCTTTAATATTCAGTACGACTTTCCCTGTAACCCTGTATATAGTAGGATTGACTGTCTACTTAGGCATGCAATTGTGATTTAAAGTTTTCGTTTCCGTTCTGGGATAAACTGGTTAGGTTGTTTTGCTAAGTATCACCTTTGTACGTATTTTTCTGTTCTTTCCTTTTTGTGTGTTAATATATGTTGGAAATACGTTACTGAGTTGACTAATCGGGACGCCAGTGCCGCTCAACGGAGTTTGAGAGTCTACAACGTAACGCTCGGACCGGCTGGGGTATAGCAGACTTCATGGGCCGCCACCCATGAAGTCAAGTAGCGAAGAAACTGTCGCTCGTTTCGAATAGTTGTGTCGTGTACCTAAAGTGTGTTAAATGCTAGTGGGATTAATGTGATCATAAATTATAATTTGATCAGGAACTGCAAACGGTTTGTCTATTGCGCAATAACCAACACTACCCATAGTACGCCCACAGAAGTTAAAATATGGCTGATGATAACGAAAGAGACACATACCCTTCTCCGTCATATATATAAATAAATGAATACATCTATCTATACATAACTATAACAAAATAGTTATGTACATTGAATATTTGAGAAAAAAAACTAATTGCTACGAGGTGTGGGAACGAGTCTGATGCCCAAAATACGTATAGTTGATAGATTTTTTTTTACGTTTGTCTGGATATATTTTCCAGATTGGCGCAAAAACGGCTGAACGGATTTGGATGAAATTTGGCACACAGATAGTTTATAACCTGGATTAACACATAGGGTACTTTTAATCCTGGCAGTATGTTCCCGTGGGATAATTTCCGACTACACGTGGGCTAAGCCGGGGGCAGCAAAAAAAGTTACTTATTTTCACGTTTCACTATTCTAAAACAGATGTATGTACTTACACACTATTGCCTAAAATTTTTGCATTACAACTTTCAAAAGAGGAAAACACAGCGATCCATACAAATAGTCCCAATTTCCAGTAGGTCATCCTATTCGATATTAAGTTGGAATCCCCAAAAAGGTGCAGGTATTTTATATCACACAAAAACTCTGCAATAACCTTGTTCACGCGTGCACAGAATTTTAACCACGGCGATTATGGCCACAATAAAAACGGAACGATGGCAACAAAATTTGTTTTACGAATAAAATCATTTTTATTAAGTATCTAATATTTCATAGGGTAGGTATTATTTGCGGGTAGGGATATTTCCATCGGCAATTTCCCGTTTGACATTTTTATTTTTATGATCCTGCCTGTCTAGACTTGTGTTAAGCCTTAGCTGGCAAATAGAATAAGAGACGACGTCGTTAAGGAAATAGATTCACATCTTGATCTGATTTATAGTTACTAAACCAAAATAAATACTGTAAATAACACTATAAGTATCGATTTAGTAAACTTTGTGTCCAGGGTAAAGATAGACGATGTGTTATCGTTAATCAATGTAGCCTATTCTTACTTATGAGTGTAACCAGATGGGCTGAATATTATTATTTTATATGGATAGATTACCACTATGCGTACTGGGCGTACGACTTGGCTTTCTCTAAAATATAAGGTGTAGATAAATAATCTTCAATAATTATCTTGAATATTTGTACTGATTCTTGGGAGAGACTTATGTAAATCCAGCAGTGGACGTCCTTTGATGTAGGTCTTTCATTCGAATAAACCTTTCCAAAACCAAATAATTCAATACCAGTGTAACATTGGTAAAGGGCACTAATATTGCAAATTCCTTAGGGATCATAAGTGCAGATGTATCTTACACAAGTGTGTGTACGAAAGTGGTAGCAGACGATTTGGTTGTGCTACAATGTCAATAAAAACTGTCTGGGACAGCTGTTGTCTTGTACAAATTCGTTTAAGTTTTTATCCTTAACTTGGGGAACATTCCTTTATTGAGTAGATTTCTCTTACGAGTTTTCGAGTCTGCAAGTTGAAACTTTGTCTGCGAAACATGCTTTAGATAATAGATATTATAGAAATGAATCTTCTATACGAAATCCACAGAAGTTGGATGTGTAAGAAATATGAAAAAGAAAATTATCGTAAGTAATTTTTTTTCAGTGTTGCGTCGGCAAGGAGTCATAATGTGGTACCCCAGTAGTAAAACCATATAAGATGATGCTGTACTAAAACATCGAGGGTGGTATGGTATAATATGACGACATCATAATCTGACATTTATTCCGATGACGACATAAATCCGATGTCTGAATATTTATTCTCATACAGACGCGGAAGCCATTACGGGTTCGAGTTCCATCAGCGGTTTCACAAAATTAATTTCATTTCTACAATATCAGAACAATTTAATTGAATTAGCTCGTTTAATCTGAACAGGGAAATAATTATTTCGCGCGGGGACGATAAACAAGGGTACACCTATAAAAACTTGTTCGTCAACTAACTGGAGTTTAAACGAGGGGTAATTGAATCGAAGCCACTCAGGAGCCGCGGCTCTCTTAAATCAATTATGACCCGCATTCACTGACGCTGTTACATGCTTTGACAGTTCCCTGATGGCAGGCGCTGTCTGCCGGCTGCCATCAGGCGGGTCGTGTGTCGCCGTACAAGCACCAACTCGTCGGTAATTCAATTTAGTCAAAGGTACCGCGTGGCTTTGTTCGCCTGCTACCTTTTCAATGTAGCTAAGTTAATTTAGGTAAAGGCGCACTATGTAAATCGAGAAAATGAGATCGCCTTTTTTATCTTTGCCTTTTTCCCGTTTGGTCATTCATTGTGTTGATCGAAGTTTACAAATTGTTGTGTTTGGTACGAGTATAGATACTTGCTTATTTATTAAGGAAGAATAGGTAAAGTTTCGGGGTTTAAAATCAATACTTAGTTACTAAAATATAAGACTAATAAATTACTTTTCTCTAATAATATATTTCTGGAACTAAATTCTCCAAAAGCGGCCATCAATAATTTTGAGCCCAACAAACCCACGCAGCGTACCAACTTGGGTATTCAATGGAACAATTCAAGAGGCATAATCGAATAGAATATATTCGTCATAAAGGCTGATAAATTGTAAGCATTCCGCGAGGAGCTGCCATAAAGTTCAGTGTTCAACCCTCAGGAAGGGGTCGCTTGAGGAAACTTGCCTCTACGAATTTGTTATCGCTATGAAGATAAGTATAACTACAAAGACTCGTAATATCAGTCTTCCGTGAAAACCGACTATCTTGTAAGTTTTATGTAATTGAATTGTATGGTTATAGTGTTAGGAAACTTTCAAAATATGATTAGTTCCTTGTTCATAGAGGTAGAGTAGGTCTATAAAGATGTGGTTTTCTGAATTAGCGGTCATATACCTGGCGTATATACATAATCACTTCCCATGGGGGCAGGCAGAAACTACTGAGCACTACTTGCTACGATCCTTACATATCCCTTTTGCTTTATTTACGTCGATAGCGATCGCTACACTACCGAATTCGGTCGCGAAGTCGCAAGGCGTCCCTAAATGCGCGCGACGTACTTCACAAGCACGGGATTTTTTAATGTTTTCGTGCTTGTGAATTTGGTCGTATAGCGATTGCTAGCTATGTCGAGACTGCAGGCCCTGGTCATACACGGTCGCCGCCGTGCCGGTTGCAAGTACTACGCACCAGACCTTTCTGAAAAACATCACCAATAAGGTCCTGGCATTTATAGTAACCGCTAAATTGGTTTCTGTTCTTCCATTATTACCTATTATTGCAGTAATTATTCAACTTATCGTGGTACAAACCCTTCGTGATCGTTTCAACTGGCAACAAAGAAACAAAACTGAAGTCCAAGCAAACCGTGGGTATTAAAACATCACTTAAAATTAACGTTGATGTGTGATTCAATTTGTTAAAGTCCCTCCGTACAGTAGTGCTGATACTCAACAATGTCTAGGTACAACACTAGTAGTGACAAGTTGCAAGACTTGCAAGCTCATTGCTTACGAGGACTATGGCGACCTACATATTTCACACAGGAGCTTCGTACAATTTGCGAGAAACCGCAAGAGCTGGGAAAGCAGAATGTTTCTATTTAAATAATGTTTATGGAAATCTTTGAGAACATTTTAATGCAAGGCAGCTTTTTTAATGAGAATCAACAGCCTTATTATTTCAGACACTTAAACTGAATGAAAATTTATTTTCAGAGTAAAAAGACGATCCTTATTCAGAATCTTTATTATCTAATTAAAACTTATTTGACATTTAATTCGTTCAGTTTCGGCAAAGGTAGATTTAACAGTTAATTTATGTGTATTATTTATATATCAGAGTGGTATAATATTTTATGGCTTTGAACCCAAATGTTAAGTAAAACTAACGAGACTTTTTTTACATTTTACGGGATCCTTTCGGACCCTAGAAGCTTTTAACATAGTCATTTCAAAACGCTACGATTAGTAGCTGATCATAACGATCAATACTTCTTATCCTCGGTCCTTGGAACCGGATATTTAATGCTCCATGGCAGCACTATAAAATGTAATACAGCTACCTCTTAACGACCCCGAAAAAATGTCCATCGCAGATATATTCGTTTTATTGCGTTATCCGTGCACACAATGCGTATACGACGACTATAAGTCAAGACGTTCCGTCGAAATGAGCAATAAAGTCAGTATAGCCGTTTGATAGTTATATCTGTTGCGAGAGCCACCTGTTATGTTTGTTCTTATGATTACTCTGCTTATGGTTCGTTATTAGTTTTGAGAGGGGAGCAACACTAGTTTTCGGGACTTTGGTTGCGTAAAAGTGGTCCTTAGGCTGGACGCAGAAATAAGTCCTTCTAATATCTGTGACTACATAATACAGTCATGTCAAAGATACAGCCCGCGGGATGAATCCGGCCCTCGGGCCATTTCGATACGGCCCGCGATCACAATATATCACAGATAAATGAATCTTGTTTTTTAGAGATTTTAGACTGCACTCGATGCCTCTGCGCAGGTTTAAAAATGCGCGCGCTAAAGTAATTTCAAGAGTAGCGCCTGACTACACGAGCGAGAGAGTGTTAGTTATGCTTTTCTCTCTCTCTTGCTCGCGCGTACGGAATTTAATACACGTTTTGAAGACTTCCACAAAATGAATGAAATGGAATTCCCAATTTTCAACAATCCATTCACTTTTGAAGCTTTACAGGCACCAGTTCATTTGCAAATGGAGTTGATAGATCTTCAATCTGACAGCATTTTGAAGGAAAAAATTAAGAAGTTAACGCTTTTACATTTTATACACAGTATTTCAAGAGTTTGAATAACTACCCAGAAATAAAAAAGCATGCAGCACGTATTCTGTGTATGTTTGGAAGTACCTATATATGTGAACAGATGTTTTCCGTCATGAAAATAAATAAGAACAAACATCGCACAAGACTTACGAATGAACATCAATCAATTCTTAAAATAACTACCACGAATATGATGAGATTGTCAAAAACAAGAGAAGTCAGGTATCCGGATCCTCGAGATCAAAATAATTACCCTCTTTCTTACTTTTGGTATGATTTGTAACAACTACACTCAGGGGCACATTTAACCGGCCACCTACATTTTGTCGATTATTTCAAAATTGTATCGGATTTTAACTAATTTTGTTATAAAATTACTTTGGGTGAATCTTTGAGAACACAAATAAAACATGTGTAAGTTGTGAAATGGTTTAATCAAGACAAAAAATTTCAAAATGCGAATATGCAGTCTTCTGACCAAAAACGACATTTAGCAAAATTTTAATTTAAAAAAAGTATGCTCTTAATTATCGCACTAATAATGTGTATTTCCTCCTCTGGCCCTAATCACCTCTTGTAATCGATTTGTAAGCCCGTCCATTATGTCTTGGATGTCGCTTTGTGGAATGTTCCTCAACTCCTCAACAGCTGCAGTTTTCAGCTCACTGATGGTCCTAGGAGCTGGTGTTCGACTCCGAATTCGTCTTTTTAGGTTGTCCCATACATGCTCTATCGGGTTCAGGTCAGGACTCCGAGCTGGCCATGGTAATCTCTGAATATTGATGGCGTCCAAGTACTCTGTGACAATTCTCGCGGTGTGTGCACGAGCGTTGTCGTGCATTAAAACAAAATTATCGCCAATGAATGGAGCAAATGGCATCACATGTGGTTCTAGGACTTCTGTCACGTACCTATGAGCATTTACGCTGCCTCTATCGAAGACCACCAACTCTGTACGGGCCTCGTAACAAATGCCACCCCACACCATAATCGAGCCTCCTTCGTAGCCCACTGTTTCAACCACAGCACATTCAGCAAACCTTTCACCACGGCGTCTATACACCCGCTGACGTCCATCAGGACCTCGTAAAGCGATTCTTGATTCATCAGAGAAGAGAACTGCTTTCCATTGCTCTGACGTCCAATTTAAATGTTCTCGAGCAAAAACAAGTCTCGCTCTTCTGTGAGTTGTCGTTAGCTGTGGTACTCGAGCCGGTCGAAATGATCCCAGATCCCTCTCTGCTAACCTTCTTCTTATTGTTTTTAGGCTCACACTTACATTTCGTACCTCAAATAAGCGGTTACGAGCCTCAGAAGCCGTTGTGAACCGATTTCGAAGAACGTTCGAGACGATGTAACGGTCATCTCTCTCTGACGTACACCGTCTACGACCTTGTCCTGGTCTCCTTGTGTAGGAACCGGTCTCTCTGAAACGCCGGATAGCATCTTGGATAGTGCTTCGTGGGTATCCAAGCATTCGTCCAATCCGACGCTGGCTGAACCCAGCGTCTGCAAGTGCCACAGCCCTAGCTGCTCCAGCTACGTCTAGTGGCATTATTTTAGTGTAAATAAGGTCACAGTACTTCAATACCTCGGTTTTGTTCGAAACAATGGTAAGACAACGTTGTAAAACAAATTTATCCTTCACACAAAACGAGAGGCGAGACTGTCAAATTTCTACTAAACTGATTATTGTTGAATAAAAACCACAAAAGTAAAAAAAAACGCGGGATATGTGTTTTCTTTAAGTCAGATATATCCACTTATAAAGTTACGCCTAGTAGTCAAAGCCCAAGTTAACATAAACAAACGATATGGAATTTCGAATGAGTGGACGGTTAAATGTGCCCCTGAGTGTATAAATTACTAATTAAATAAAGATGTTAAAATACACTCGAGAGCAATGAATCCGGGTCACTTAAAGAATGTTAAAAATCTCGGAAACTAAAAATGATAGGTTAATGCAATAAATTGTATTTAATAGACAATGTAATACTCCTTAAATGAAAGTAAAAAAAATATGAGTCACCATACATTTTATTAACACAAAATAACATAAAGAAAAAAACTGCTGATCTCTCCTTAAAACAAAAATAGGAAACATGAAATTTTTGAACTTTATTACGATTTTCTTGAATTTTAATACTTCGTATTGCCTCCTCGTGCTTCCATTACTGCATTTACGCGGTTTGGCATGCTGTACACCAAGTTCCTTATACGATTTTGGGGAATATTCTCCCATTCCTCTGTGAGAGCAATTTTGAGCTCACGAAGCGTGATTGGGGGAGGGTTTCGTTGTTTTACGCATCTGCCTAGCTCGTCCCAAGCATGCTCGATCGGGTTGATATCCGGGCTGCGCGCTGGCCACTCCATACGAGTAACGTTCATCTCTTGAAGGTAGTCATTCACAATCCTACCTGTATGAGGTCGGGCATTGTCATGCATAAATATAGCATCCTCACCTAAATTGACCATAAATGGACCAACGTGATCATTGAGGATTTCTTCCACATATCTTTCGCTAGTTAAAGAGCCGTTTTCTATGATCACCAGCTCTGTGCGACTTTCAGAAGAAATTCCGGCCCACACAAGAAAAAGTAGCCTACGGTGGTGGGTCTGTAGACCCACCACCGTAGGCTACTTTTTATTCGATGCATGCTTGCTTGAATCTTTCCCCTGGTCTTCGATACACTCTGTGTCTTCCATCGTGCTTGTAGAGCATACATTTTGATTCGTCGGAGAACATAACTTTTGACCAATCTTCAATACTCCAATTTACGTGGCTCTGGGCATATCTTAGTCTTGAAATACGATGCCCACGCTCCAGTTTAGGGCCGTTTGCAGGTCTAAGGGGTTTTAAGTTAGATTCAGCAAGCCGACGTCTTACTGTCCATGCACTTGGGTTACTTCCTCCGAGGCGTCGAAACTGATTTGTGAGTTCAGTTCCTGTAAGAAAGCGATTTCGAAGCATGGTGTTCACCAAGTATCGGTCTTCTCGTGCTGTGATACACTTGGTTCTGCCCGTTCCTGGTCTGCGTAGGTTAGAACCAGTTTCTTCGTAACGTCGGAGAACTCTTTGTACTGTTGACAGCGACACACCGACAGTCCTGGCTGTATCGCGCTGACTCCGGCCGGTTTCCAGCATTGTAAGTATTCTGGTGCATTCTTCAGGCGTAAGCGACATAATTTCAGCTTGAATAATGAATATAGAGCACTATCAACATGGTTTATGTACCCACATAAATGACAGATTACAAACAAAAGCAAAACCAAATGCTGTAATTTCGTAGTTCCATCTTCGAAAGTGGCCCTTTTTAAAATTTGATTTTTTTATGATATAACTTTACAATAACTAAGAAGTTTTAATACCTTCATTTAAGGAGTATTACATTGTCTATTAAATACAATTTATTGCATTAACCTAGCATTTTTAGTTTCCGAGATTTTTAGGATTCTTTAAGTGACCCGGATTCATTGCTCTCGAGTGTAATTCAGTATGTTTTAGTTTTTTAATTTGAACCTGGCTCGCCTACACATTCTAAATCTAATATATGGCCCTCTGCAAAATTGGGTTTGACACCCCTTTTTTTTTTTTTTTTTTTTTTTTTGGGTGGGAAATCATCAAATGACTCCTCCCGCTCTGGGTGGAGCGGGAGGGCGTGTCAGACTCTTACTGACTAAAACCCACCCGTGTTCCTTCTCTTGCCTGTGCAATGCCAGGGGGCCACGGTATCCCTTTCGGACTTTCCCGCAACCCCGGCAGGCAATGGTCTCATAGGACCCCTTCACTCGCTGACACTCTTTGAGGCGCGCGTGGAACACAACGCGCCGTCGACCCGGGCTTGGTCCTTACCGGACGGCGAGCTACCCATTGCTCACCGTCCGCAAGCCCGCGCCTACGGTGGCCGGGAATCCGCGATCGATTCCCGACGCCCGGGGCGTCTCCTCCTGCGGCGGCTAGGGGCGTGAGGGCGCGAAATTTGCCTTTCCCTCACGCGCTCCGCCTCCTCCTTCGCGAGCATTACTGCTTCGCAGAAGGAGGTGACGGCCTCCCATGCCCTCTCGCTCCGTACCATGGCCTGGACCAGGGCCGGACGCGAGAGATCCCCGCCACCGATCGCCTCCACGAGGACACGGCGGTGCTCTGCCCAAGCCGGGCATACCTCCACCGTATGCTCCACCGTGTCCTCCGGGCGATCCACGCAGTGATGACACCCGGGCGTTTCCTCCCGCCTTATCCGAAACAGGTACCTCCCGAAACAGCCGTGTCCGGTGAGGACCTGCGTCAGGCGGAAGGTGAGGACGCCGTGGCGCCTCTCCAGCCACTCCTCAAAGAGGGGACTTATCGCCGCAATAGTGGCGTGCCCAGGGTTTGACACCCCTGACATAATACATAACGTTTAAAAATTTATAAAGATATACTTCTTTTATCTACTCTCATATCATAATATTCGAATTATAAACTTCGAAACGAGTTTTTATTGACATACTATAGAAACACAATACCGAAATTTAAAAAACAAATCATTTTACAACACTTTTTCTCTAACAAAATAGGTAATGCTATAAAAAAAAAAAAAAAAAAAACTATTAAGATACAGGGCACATCCAAGAAGTTAATATCGCCAAGGAGTTTCCATCAGCTTTTGTAATGGAACTTTACGGGGGACTGCAGCATCACTCTCGCGCATGAGCGGTGATGTGCTGGATGCGCGAGAGCGATGCTGCCATTCATACGTGAAGTTATACTGAATTTCGTGGGTTTTTTTTAATCTTGATCTTTTATTTAGTAGGTTCAATCCGAATGTATGAGAGTAGATAAAGTAGTATATGAAACTGCACTGCACGGGTGTTTTAACTAGGTATTAAAACACCCGTGTGATACTATTAAACACACACTCGTATTTTAATACCCCTACCCTACTGTTAACAAACTGTTGCACAGTTTCATAAACTACTACCTAATTATGCACCTATTTAAAAACTAGTGCTCCTTAACTATACAGGGTGTTTGGCAGAACGTTGAACATACGAAAATGGTGGATAGGTGGGGTCATCTGCTACTTACTCAACCCATTTTTTTTTTTTTAAATGCAAGTTGAAATTTAGTTTCAAGTATTTTTTTACATATTTCTGTAAGTTTGAGGACTTATAACTTTTTTTCTAGCTAACATCTGAATAAAGCAATAGTTTTATAAGAATCTACCAACATTAACGATAAAAAAAAATGCCTGTTTTATCCATTTGTGATAAAAAATACACTCTAAAGTTAAGAAAGTGGTGAAACTAGAAGAAAGCAAAAAATAGTTATTTGTTATACAAGAGTGCAAAGTTGCTTTTTAACCGCGTGTTCAATTTTGATGACCGAGCAAGCGAAGGATTCTAAAATTGAATCACGAGCGCAGCGAGTGATTCAAAATTAGAATCCTGAGCGTTAGCGAGGGAATCAAAAGAGCACGAGGTGAAAAATCTTTGCACTCGAGTGCAACACGTAACTTTTCATTCCACCTCAGCGAGGAAATGACTAAATGCAAAAAAAAAAACGTTTACAATCACAAGATAGGTACACTTTTATTTCAGTTTAGGTATTAATTACTACATTATGACAGGTAAGTATTACAGAATAATCTTTAAATTATAACAAAATAATACTAAGGTATAATTAAGAAAATTTTAAAGTAACGTTGCTACAGTTATTTAAATTGAGTGTAATATTTTTGTTTGAAAAAATAAGAAAGCTTCTTTACACCAAGAAGGTTCCGAGTCTGAGTTTTTAACAAATTAAAAAAAAGTTGTATGATATATTCGGCACCATAGAGGTAGCAGTAAATAGGTTTAATGTTTTTTTTAATTCACAAACTTAGTGCACACGATGTTCTAAATTCAATTTACTTTATCCTCTAGAGAATAAAAACGGCTTTTCCACTCAGATACTGAAGATTAAAAATACTCTTTCCGAGATGGTGGGATGAAAAAATTTTTTTTAATATCCTGGGGTCCAGGGCCAATTAAATTAGGGCTGAGTAAGTAGCAGATGACCCAATCTATCCACCATTTTCGTATGTTCAACGTTCTGCCAAACACCCTGTATATGATATTTCTTAACTTTGCCGCTTCTGTTTAATAAAGCTATTTGATGATCGTTGTTGTTACCGTCAATTGTAGCTTATATAATTTTTGAGGAATCTTATTTATTCTTCACGTGAATGCCGAAACCACGGATCGCTATATTAAATTATTTGATTGAGATTAGAATTTCTTAGCGTGAAAATTGAAGCGTAGGAATTCTTCTAAAATAATTAGTTATTATTCTTCTGTAGACTTTACTAAGTAAAATCCTTTCTACTAGTTCAATAATATAAATATTATGATGTCAAAGTACTTCAAGAAGTCAAGATCTTCCTTTCAACTCGCAAAGTTTCAAGTTTCTTACTTAATAATACACCTTTATTCAATGAGATAGGATACGAACTTTATCGCTTCATATCTCTTTTATTTGAATTATTAAATGAGTTCGATAGAATATCACTTAATTGGAAATTTTAATAAGAGTTTGGTATGAACTTTATGTTAATAATGATTTTAGTCCATCATGATTGACTCTTGATTGATTGACATCTTGATTTGTGATTTTAGTTCAGTTTTAGTGTCTATGTTTGTAACTTTTTGTTGTTTGTGTTCAGCAGCAGCCCAGTGGCAGGAAATCATACGATTATTTATTCAATACTGATATGCATAATAGATTAGTGTCCTTTCCTCCCCGTTAATTCAGTTAACTTATAACTGGCTGTGCTTACACGTGGCTAACTAATAGGGATGATGCCTGGGTCAAAAAAAAGAAATTCTTTTAGTCCGTCAGTCAGATAATAAAAACATATTAGACACGTATTTTTTGCTTTATCATATTAATAAAAAATGACTTAGATCAACGCATTAAAGTTGGGGAGTGGGGGTTGATACGTCACAAGTATGTATAAAATCTACATACAAGTGACGTCATGGCACATTATAACTCAATGTATCGCCGTAATCTTTTGATAACGTAAAAAGAGAAAAAATACGTGTATGTTATTTTTTCATAATCTACATTACGGACAAAAAAAATTGTTTAGTCATCATCCCTATTGTAATAATTTATCATTAAACGAAAAGTATAACATACAGTAGATCATCAAATTCTAATTAGGTATGTGTTTTAGAGGCCTGATGAACATGGTGTAAAGTTCACTATTGAAAAGGGAGGATCCTCCGAGCAGCCGGCTCTCGTGTCTGGCGGGCAACTGCGCAACGGTTCATGTCGGATAGTCATATATTATATATGTCTTTCGCTCGGTAAACTCTAAATGCGCGATGCAGGATTTGTGTGACGTCAGGATGTCGATGCCGCCACAGTGTTTAGGACCTATTAATAGTTTTCTCATTTTCACGACAACTATGAGGTGAATCTCTTGTCTACAGTATTTTAGAGTTAAAGAACCCGATGAATCACCATCTAGAATTAAAAAATCCTAGAAGAAAAGATTGCGATACTGTCACAATCACTCTCATATCTCTGTATCAGTACAACAAACAAGAAATTGAAGACAATGTTATTAACGTATATTTTACGAGGCTCATTTTGAATTTTATGTCATCCCAGAGTACACGAGCCCGAAGAACCGAGGTCATCTAACTTAACTCATAAGCAAGTTCGCTATTCGCCGTGATGCACTCCAAATTATTGTTGCAAATGAATTTTGGTACATTGTTGTTGCTTGCTGTATGTTGATTTTATAGAAATGTTTTTTTTGCTCATGAATTGTTTTGTTTGTGATTGTACTTTGGTTTGTAATAAGTAGATTACTGTTTTGTTATTTTTGCAGGGATGATCTTGGACAAATTATATAGGGAAGAGAAATACATGCATTCTCCTGTGACCTAAGGCCGTTTCCTCATTGGTCGGTGCGGTATCGTTTCGGTATTATACCGAAACGATACTGCTTTCATTTAGAATACCAAATTCAAATTAATTATTTTAGTACGATAGCCCATGATCATAATTTTCGCTTTACCGTTTTACGAACAAAACCTTATAAAATCGATAGTATTGGTTATTCTGAATTCAAAAATCCTAATTTCAGAAATTTTCCGCGTCATGTCTGAATTGACCGAATTTTTTTTTATATATAAAAAAAAATACCGAATTGTTTCATAGCAATCTGTGGGATTTTTTGAATGTACATAGTGGAATGATAGATTTGAGATACCGAAAACACAATTTTCAGAAACCAGTAGAGTCACGTACCCAGGAGACTGTTTGAGAAAATTAAAAATAGAGGCAAAAATAAAACCCATAGCAATCCGTCTGAAAATCTTGTTTTCAAGTCATTGGTCAGTTGATGCGACTAAATAATTTTTCAAAAACTTCAACGACATTTTGGACAGACTCTCCAAAATTAATTTACATTCAGCATTCACCATGATAAGATACTGTTGTTTTGGTCCAAATTTTATATATTTTCTACGCTCTTCCCCTTTAGCTGTCACACTTCTTGCACAAAATTGACCAAATTAATCGCAGTACATCAACATCCATTTTAAATGTGGCCTTGGTGGACGACCGAGCGTGACTGCAAGCCACACTACTCATCCGTTTTGGTGGCCTCAGCGTCCGCAAAATTACCAGTATTAGCTTACCCGCGTTCCTGTCCTCTGTCCACAGCACTGAAAAGTTGACCGGGAAAAGTTTTAGCCCCCTGCATGGTTGACTCTGAAGTGCCGTATTTGACCGATGAGGAGAACGCCTGGAAAGCGGCTTGCCCGAATACAGATCGCCCCGTGAACCCATCTTCCCAGAGGCAGTGGGATGAGCTATTCTGCGGGTTGGTACGGAATAATCTTATCAAAACGGCCACCAATACTGCCGAGAAGAGACCAGACGGAATGACCATAATGCCTTGGAAGGTAGGTAGGCCTTTGGTGTGGGATGCAACGTGTGTCGACACCCTTGCGCCATCCCATCTTCCATCGACTTATATGTTTGAGCCTTTTGGGGTTGAAACACTAGGGCCATGGGGTCCGAGTGCCCACTTAGTTTTTCAAGACATCGCCGAGCGGCTGGTCGACTCTTGACGTGACCAGAGGGCTGGCCTATTCTTTGGCCAAAAAATCAGTATTATCATACAACGTGGCAATGCGGCCAGCCTTTTGGGCACTTTTCCTGTTGACAGCAATGCGGACAAAAATTTTGATGCCCTATGATTATTCCTCCCCCCCCCATCTTTTTATATAATTGTACATATTATTATTATTATTTTAACTCTCTTACTTTTTAAATCAGCATTCTGGACATCATGAAAAAAGTTGCACAGATATAGAAAAAAAAAACTGACAAATTTTGTGTCTCACGTTACTAATCAGACAACTATTCGTTAATCAGAAATTATTAATAAATCGTCTTGCGGCATTTTTACTTACTATTAATAAAGAGCTTACCCGAAACCATCGAACTATTTTTTTTATTTTAATCAATTCGACAAAAAGAAACTGGGATACCGTTTGAAAAGTACTGTTTAATGAAAATAAATCTTCGTTTTTAATCATTGTCGGACTTATCATCGGCGTCGTGACGGATAGGAGCGTAACGTGCGTTTGCCGGGCGGCTCCGAAACGATCTTTTGGTTTTTGGAACTAGGTATAAGTGACATTTAAAAAGTCTGAAATTTGGTTTTTAGTACCTAACCCCGGTAACTATATAGAGATTTAAAAAACAATAGAACGATGTTGCTATGAAACGGATCGGTTTTTTTTTTACATTTTTAGAAATGCGCGCAGGCCACGTTTGGCACGCAAAATATCTGAAAACAAACTTTTTCGTAATTAAATTATGAAACCTTTGAAAAATAGGCAGACGGTTTCATCACAATATGTCTGATATAAAATAGTATGTAGATTGTTTGTAAAGTAGAATCCTGAACGCAGCGAGGGATTCAAAGTACGCCACTCGAGCTTAAAATAGTCTTGCTCCCGAGGTGAACACTACTTTTAATCACCCTCTATGAGAAAAAAAAGTGTGCGGTCTGACCCTCATCTCTCACGTATGATTTAAAACCAAAACAAAATTTTCGCAGCCGTCATGTTGGATTCACGTTTTGTCCTCTTTATCGACTTTAGCAGCTTTAAAAACTATAAAAACGATACCCATGTTGAAAAATTTGATAATTTTCACAGCTGCCTTCTTGAATTTACATTTTGACTTTCCGATAGTAAAGTAGCTTTAGCAACCTCGAAAACTATGAAAACGACACCCATAACAATAAACTTGAAAATTTTCGCAGGCGCCATTTTGGATTTTCATTTTGGCCTCACTATCTGCTTTGACTCCCTCGAAAACTATGAAAACGACACCAATGACGAAAAGTGATAATTTTCGTCATGTGTTGTTGCCGCCATCATGGATTTTCATTTTGACCAAATAACACACACTTTTCTCTCTCTTTCTTGCCAGCCTGTTACTTGTTCATAAAATAGTCGTGATTGATCTCTTTGGTGATTGGAACTTTTACTAATAATATCCACATTCCAAATTCAAATATATTTTGGTCCCTAGGGATCAAAGAGCTATTTTGGTCCCTGTTTACGAAGAACAAACTACCTCTTTTTGAATATATGTGATGAAAAATGTCGTATTTATATTTTTGACATAGCAGAAATGGGCTTCCGTAAAACTGTGACGTTTTTGACCGGTACTGCCCAACGAGTCGGGTTCAGAATTATCTAAACTATCTATTTTAATATTAAAGTAAACGCAGTGGAATTTGATTTTTACAAAATATATATTGTGTGTGATATCAAAGATACATAACAAACAAATGTCGACAGCAACCAACAACTTCAGATATAACCCTGGCAGTGCTTTCCTAACATTCCCTCTTCTTTTTCAAACCGAGGACTACGTAAAGCTTTACTAGTTTTCGTTTGAATAGTGGCTTTGTAAATATATATATCAGCCAATTGTTCTTGCGTAGACACTAGGAAGTTCTTCCAGAGAACTGTGCTTCCAGCAGCTTTGTATCTCTAACTCTATATCCGTGTTACGTTGCTATGATTTTTGTTCTTGATATTAATTTTCCTTGACTTGACAAATATACTTTTACCATAGTTTAATAACATACTTATGTTATTATACCATGACTTTTACAAAGAAACATTTCGGTTTTCCAGCAAAGCAATATAAATATTAATGATTGTTTATTCGTTGCGATAGTGGGCAAAGACTCGAATAACTATGCAAACGGCAGGCGTAAAAATCGAGATCGGTCGACTCAACGGTCCCACTAACTGGCACACATGGAGGTACAAGGTATAGCTTTTACTTAAAAGTACTCCAGGCACGCTAGAAGCAATAGAAGGCAAGTTAATTAAACCAAAATATCCTGGAGAAACGGCAAATCCTGAAGATATACAAAAGTATAATCATGAAATGCAAATTTTTCAAAAATGTGACTATCAAGCGCTTCTTATTCTCTCTACAAATATGACTGAAGAGACCTTACAAAAAGTAATGCGATGTGAAACGTCATGTGATGTGAGGAAAGGGCTTCATAGGCTCTATGATGGGGCAAAGGAAGATAGGAGCTACGACCTCTGTATGAAGTTTTTCCGCTACCACAAAAGCAATGAACATGATATGCCCACATATTTCGACTCTCAAAACTGTATGGTATGACTTAAATAATGACATTGAAGGAAATGATCTGCCTGAAATATTGTTAATATGTAAAATCTTAGATACACTTCCGGAACTTCAGTTTTAAGTCAAAATGGTTATTAATGAACAAAAGTGAGCGAAATATAGGAAACTTGACTACACACGTATGTGCTTACGAAATATCTCTTAAACAAAAGAATACAGAAGAAGGCGGAAGTAACAATGAACTTCAAATAATGTCGCTACGAAACATGTTACCAATAGAAGAGATATATTCCACATCTTCGTATTCTTCGTTCATCTTCGTTCGATCTTCATTTGATAGCTGCGACACAGTTATAAACTTTTGTAGCTATCGTCGTTTTCCTTTGTATTTGTGCCAACTGTTTATGTTCCAAAATAAAAACTATTTACTTTTTTTTTTTCCGAAAAATTTATTGAACATCAGAAGGTTATGACAGCTAACGGAGAGATATTTGAACCCATAGGCAAAGGTTCTGTTCAACTGGAAGCTGACATTAATGGCCACAAAGAGTTACTGGTCTTAACAAACGTACGTTCCAAGAATTGGAAAAAATCATTTTTCTGTGCTAGCCGCGCAAGATACGCTAAAGAATAGCATCTTTCAATCAACTGCTCAGAGATGTAATGTGAAGAACGATGGAAAAGTTATTTTGGTCGGGAATCGTGACAAGTATGGTGGTCTGTACAAACTCAACGTTAACGTATTATAACAACGTCACTGAATCTTCAGCTCTACCATGAATACCTAGAACACCAGAACAAGAGACATGGAGCAAAACTGATACAAAGAGAGCTTGGAGTAAAGCTATACTCAAGTTCTGCTGATATCTGTGAAGGCTGCGTCTCCGGCAAGAGCCATAGGCAGAAATTTGGAGAGAGACCAAGAGCAACTAAGCCTGGAGAGCTAATCAGCACACACGTATGCGGACCATTCCCTTACTCGATCTCAAATTTCAGATACTATGTTCCGTTCAAAGACACCTATTGAAATATCGATGGATCTACTTTCTGAGACAAAAGTCTGAAGTTCACGCACGCTTGAAGGACTTTCTAGCTGAAGCAAAAACTTTCTGGACACGTCGTGCAGGAGCTATTGAGCGATAATGGAGGCGAGTTTGATAATGAATAAGTACGCAAGGTTTACAATGTCATACACATCGCAACAAAACGGTTCTTCTGAAAGAGAAAATCGTACGACTGTTGTGGAGATGACAAGATCACTAATGCACGCTCATGATAAGATTCCAGAAGGTTTATGGGCTGAGATATCCAAAGCTTCTGTTTACATATTGAACAGAACGGGACCTATTCCTGTAGAAGGAAGGTCTCCGCATGAGCTCTGGTACGGCAGAAAGCCTAGAAAATAAGTAAGATAGTGAAGAAAGCTGAAATAGGAATGCTTATCGGGTACTCGTATGACGGTGACGAAGGATATCGAATTTTTGATGTTAAGGACCTAAAACTCATTAGATCTCGAGATGTTGTGTTTGATGAAATGCCTGTACTTGAGAAAAACAAGATTAGTAAAGAAGTTGGGACACCCATGATAAAATCTGTATGAAAAATGGAGGAACAAGATAGTCCTGATGAATATCAAGACTTTCCTTATCGGCAAGCTGTTGGGTCCTTGTCCTATCTAATGGTTGGCACTAGACCAAACATTGCGTATGCAGTTGGGGTAGTGTCTCGAAAGCTAGATAAATCAACCAAAAGTAATGTGCAGCAGGTGAAGAGGATATTTAGGTAACTGAAAGGAACTATAAATACAGGACTCGAGTACAAGAAGGGTGAAAAGCGTCTCGTCTGCTACAGCGACGCCGACCACGGTGGCGACGATGCGACTGGATGCACCACGAGCGGGATCGTATGTTTGTATGCTGGCTCGGCAATATCCTGGCGCAGTTCAAAGCAATCCATGGTTTCGCTATCATCCACTGAAGCGGAGGTAGTAGTGGCCAGTGAGGCATGTCGAGATATTGTTTGGTTAAGGAGATTGTTCTATAAGACCTAAAAACAAACCTTGATGATACAATCTTGCGAATCGACAATGACTCTGCAATTAAATTGGCTTACAACCCTCCTTATGAGCAACACCGAAAAACTAAGCACATAAATTTAAAACACATGTATGTGAGACAATGTGTTTCGGAAAAGGACGTAACTATTGAGCAAGTACCGACACACAGCAGAACAACTTGCAGACATCTTTACCAAGCCGGTTTATAAACCAAGATTGGTGAAACTCGGTGAAGAGTTCGGATTGAAAAAGAAGAGGGGGAATGTTAGGAAGTACTTCCAGAGAACTGTGCTTCCAGCAGCTTTGTATCTCTAACTCTAAATCCGTGTTACGTTGCTATGGTTTTTGTTCTTGATATTAATTTTCAGTAAAGAAACATTTCGGTTTTCCTTAATAGACACTTGCTCAATTTGAATATCTCCTTCAGACACATATTGCCTTACATAGAAATGTCTTAGCTTGATGTGCTTTGTCTTACGATGATATTCGTAAGGCGGATTATGAGCTAGTTTTATTGCAGAATCATTATCAATAAGCAGTACTGGTGTTTCTAATTTATCACAAAACATTTTAAACAATTTCTTTAGCCAAATCATTTCACGGCACGCCTTTTTATTTTTGGGAAATTATCAAATAACTAACTTAACAACAAGGGAAGGCGTGTTAGTCTCTTACTGACTTTAGTCAGTTTTAACTTTTTTTTAGTCACGGGTTTTAACCCACCCGTGTTCCTTCGGTTGCCTGTACGTTGCTAGGGGCCACCCTTTCAGACTTTCCCGCAACCCCGGCAGGTCCACGGCACGCCTCACTACCATTTCTGCTTCTGTGGACGACGGCGCAACTGAGGTTTGTTTCACATTTCTCCTGGAGATTACTGATCCAGCGAACTTGAAAATCAAACCGTTAGTAGAACAACCACTCAAGTTGTCTCCTGAAGAGTGAGTGTGAGCCACATCGCGCTAATAACTATTCTAGGTGAGGTGGACCGAGCAGTAATTCTATATAAGTGGAGTTGTCAGGCGATGTGGCTCATACTGCGTTCGGTGCTTGACGTGTCAACACGTCGTGTCCGGGTTCACGACAAGTCAACGTCATCCTGAGGATGCCTCGTTGAAAGGTGAAACACGTGTCGTAGGTTTAAGACCAGCTGAAAAGGCCGCTTCCGGCCTTTCCCTTTGGGATATTAGAGTATTCACCTAGGTGGTTCATTTTACCAGCCTCATAGCTTGAAGTCCGACACCAACGTGTTTTTTTTTGGCGTGTTGCCTGTGATGATGTCGAGGTGGGCTACGTCTGAGGCTCCAGTTTTGCTGAACATCGTGTATCCTACGGTGCGGTCGAGGCGCAGTTCGTCAGGATCGGCTTATTTTAAACCATCACACTTAATTATTATAATTATCATTACTTGTACGGTTTATATTTTAGCACAAGTTTCTTTTAAACTAGGACCAATATCAAGATATCTTAGGGTCAACTTTATTAGATAACTAGCTGCACCGCGCGGTTTCATCCGCGTAAGTCTCGATCCCGTAGGAATATTGAGATAAAAAGTCTACACATGTGCCAAATTTCATTCAAATCTGTTCAGCCGTTTAAGGGTGAAAGCATAACACACAACTCGCTGTAGCATTTATAATATGAGTTATGATATTCAGCTGTCGTTTACGTAATGAACCTAAAACCGATTGCAATCGATTCCCTGACTCCAAAACCAAATGCAGAACTAAGATTTACCATCTTCCACATGTCGTTATATTCCATAAGTTGTCTCGTAATCCCTTTTCATTTAGGTCAAATTACCTATCCCACGACTAATTTTAATCATATTTTTACTTCAGTGTGTTATATTTTTTTGATACGGTACTTTTTAAATGATAAAATACGTGTTAAAGTGGTGAATCTGCACTTTTATTCAAACTACTACTACTAAAGTAGGAGACTACATTTAGGTGATGATTTCAAAGCTACTTCTAATTACAAACAAGTTCTGCTTATTAATATTTGACAGCCTAGGTTATACATTCTACATTATCAGAAACATTTATTTTAACGAAGATACTAGGTGCCTTCATTCGTCACGGCGAGTACACAAACGTAAGCTAGATACATCGAGGGTACAACATACCCATTCTAATAAATACCCATGTTACAATTAATGTGTGAACTGGGGTTATTAATGTCTGTATGCTAAAGTATTAATTGAGTTCTTATGGAGCAGTGCAGTTAGCGGGGTCAGGCGGAAACGGGAGTTTTCGTTGTTTTGGGTCCCGTTTTCCACCATGTTGAAATGAGTTGCACGGAAACTTTAAATTACAGATTTTTTATTTGGAATAATAGTGATTTTGAAAATTTTTGTTTTGTCCCTCTGATAGATTATTAAAAATATTCGACACGTAGTTTTCTTTTTTTTCCTAGTCAAAAGATTACGGAAATACATTGAGTTTAAATGTGGCATGACATCACCCCCCGGTAGATTTTATACTGACTTGTGAGGTAGCGAGCCCCCACTCCCCAACTTTAATGCATTTTATCTAAACCATTTTTTATTCATATGATAAAGCAAAAAATACGTGTGTAATTATTTTTATTATCTGACTGACGGACTAAATCATTAAATCATTTTTTTTTTACCCTGTCAACATCCCTATTTTTAACATGTCCAGGTTTAGGTAGTTAGGGCTTGCTTTCCTGTGTTTCCTAGTAAATAATCGGCTTTTGTTTAATGAGATCCCATATCTATATCTTGAGCGAGAAAATCGTTGATATCTAGTTGCTTCCATTGCATCGGCGGCGGTGGGACAGGTGCCCTACGCACATAGTTGACACAAAGAAGACATGGGTCCACCCAATGTGATAGTAAATTGTCTATTCAAAGAGTTAGCAGATTAAATTCGACGTCAGTCACAACAGCATAGTAAATATGCTAAGCAGTAACACTTAAAAATGTCAACATAGTTACTAGTCCAATGTGTTTTCGTTCATTTGCTAACTAGTACAAGTGGCGGGTTTTATCCAAGTCGTTCGTTAGCTACTGAGGGCCCTTCTGCGCTAGTCTAGAGCTTGCCCTTTGATGTTTGCTGTTGAAGTCAACCGCGGCGCGCCCTTGGCCTCATTAGATGAAGTTGACATGTTAACCCCAATCAATTGCGCCGTCATATGGAAATACTGTAATTAATAATGTTTCGGTGTTTCTGTTATTCTGTTTTTTAAGAAACCTATTTATCGTCACGTTGCTGCTCTCGGAGTAAGCGCAGCTAAGCTTACTCCAAAAAACAATTCAATACAACATCACTTTGTTTCGAATTGTTTTTCCTATAGTCCTTTGTTCTCATTCTGCTCTTGTGATTTGGAAAAGATGTTCGTAAAATTAGACTCCACTGGGACAGACTGCAATTTGGTGACATGCGTGTTTTTCTTCTTTATGGATCGGAACCCAAAGTGTGCCCACAGGTAATCTAACTACTTGGTCTAAGCCACGCCGTCTGTCTGTCTATCACAAGGCCGTATCTTTAAACGTCTACGAAACGTAGGTAGGAAATAACAAGCCAGTTGAAATTTTGCAGCAAGCTAAACATACTTCCTATTGAAATGAGACACTCAGTCCTACTGAGGTCAATCGGCAGTCACCCCATAAAAAAATATTGGTGTTCAGCTGCATACACTTAGACTAAAAGCCGACCTCAATATAGTTGAGAGAAGGGTAATAGAACATGAAAGTCAAAATTCAAATTCAAAAGTCATTTATTCAAACTATGTAGGCTGGGAATCACCACTTTTCGAACGTCAAAATCACATAAGACAGTCCCCCAAAACGTCCACCCTTCACCACTGCCTAGTACTTTAGCTGGGAAGAAGAAGTGGCGCAACAAACTCCCCAGCAGCACAGCTGTCTGTTCAGTTAAAAAACATGATTCTATATGCAAAAAAATTTACATTACGCAACACAAAATATAATTTAAATTATAAATTAATAGCTATATGACACACCAATATACGAACCAAAAACATCGAGAACAATGGCAGAAATAAAAAATAAAGACTAAACGTAAACAATATCTAAATAAAAGCCTCCAGGCATAAAGGGCTTGCCCGCTTACATATAGCTATACATATATAGCTGTAACTGGAAGTTATAATTGATAAACTAGGACGATCGAGGTAAAATAAATAAACAGTTAATTACTAATAACAATACCATGATCAGCAAGACGACCCGATAAGCAAGTAGGTAGTCGGTAGTGAAATGGATCAGATTCGTAAAGTTCTGATATTATAATATAGTGTTTAAACCACGGATATCGATATGGATATCTATGGTTTAAACCAATCCTTAGTTAATAACATAGTATCATTTTATACGTAATTATAGAATTACGCATACACGGTGACATTTGGATTTGGATTTGGACTATGGTCTACTACCATTCTAAAGCATCCAATAAAAATAAAAAAACATCATTGGTTTTTGACAAACCACAAAAAAAGAAAAGCTAAAAATGTCGGGATTATCGTTACTCCCTACAGTACAGACACTGCGGTGCTCGCGTCTTAGAGTAGTTGCGGCGCGGCGCGTGGCTAACGGAACAGCATTGACCAGGGAAAAGTTCATCGATAAACGAATAACGATAACATTGTTATGTATTTTATC
The DNA here is from genome assembly GCA_963853775.1 of Xanthia togata. Lineage (NCBI taxonomy): Eukaryota > Metazoa > Arthropoda > Insecta > Lepidoptera > Noctuidae > Xanthia > Xanthia togata. The sequence goes on along the minus strand of OY970792.1, from coordinate 12,674,560 downwards.
ACTAATAAGTAGCAACTTTAAAACAGATTTTTATGCCTTGGTATGGCTTTGGCTATGGTTAACTTTGATAGGTATTTTCTGGCTATGTACAGACGCCAGCACATCAACCTACCCATAACTGTCAAATTTTCCCGATCAACTTTGAACCTTATGCTTTAGTGAGAAAAAGAAATTAATAATAATTTAAAGAAACTTAACAGATTGTAGAAGTTTCACGTGCTGGCGTCTGTACGATTACACGACGCTACGCACCGTACCAACGGCCCGGCGAGGTGGCTGACCTCTAATTTTATCATTTCATCCTAGAACCTATACTATCAGACCTGCGGCTGTCAACAAAAGAAATGGGCGGAACGATACATCGCGCGTTTCCATTTCGTTTTTTCATTGGCTAATGATTTATTTGTATTTCGGCCCGCATTGGCCGAACATCCTTGTAGTCCACGTGGAGTCAAGGTCGTGTTTCGTGGGTCATGAACTCTTTTGAATGCCATACTGCTACCACGATGAGTACTTTGATGTTATGTTTAATGTTTGAACACGTTTGTAAGTCTTATTTGAGAACGCCCAGATAAGTTTGTTTTAATAACATAATAATATTTGATGCTATAGAATGGTATTAGACCATGGTCTGAACAACGTTTGTTCTAGCAAAACTGTGATTCAAATGTCACCGTATAGGTACAATAAATAGAACTCCATCGAATAAATTATATTACAGATGAAATTAACTCGATAGGTACAAATCAACTTCGCAACTTGTTTATGGCCCACAAATAACTTCGGTAATCAGACCAAAAGTTAAATTGGACTTCAAGTCGGTTAAGTTTTTTATTGTTATAAATAAACAGTTGGAAGTGAGTGAAACCTCCGTTTATCGCAATCGATATTTAGTACAACTTTAAACAATATGGGTGATCTGTTGAGATGGGTCTATATTGGCAATAAGTACGATAGTTTAGCGATAACTTGTTTATTACGAACCACATACTCGATTTTCGAGTTATGAAAAACGGCATTCAAAGATTCCAGAAGAATACCATTCATACGTTCCGTCACTTCGTAGTAGGTACTTCGTAAAAATAAATAACGAAATCTTTTGTTTCCTGATTTGACTAAACTGACCCATCTTAATAGATCACCCTGAACCTTCATAAGTAAGTTGATAAATACTTTATTATTATAATATTTGCAAAACGAAATTCGGCCGGACTGTACCTACTTTCATATTATATCCCCAGTTATTTTTCAATATAGAAAAAAATCTCCCAACTAATGCCTGGCTGCATTTCTACCGGTACGTACCATTCATAATAATGTATATAATACGTGTCCTCATCTAGATACCGGTATACGATTCTAACGATGCATATTGTGAATTTATACGCGTTATATCTAACCATGTCGCCAAATGGAGAGGTTGCTTTTATTTGTATGCAGTTTGGTATTCTATATCCCACTTTGGTCGTATTGATCAAACCCTGAAATGATGGAATGAGATTTAATTATTGTTATTTTCGTCATTTGCTTAGTAGTTTTGGTTATCAAAACTAGTTTTTCATTTAATTTTGAAACTTTTAAATATTGTTGTTTGGATGCGAGTGTGTGCACCGTCATTTTTTTAATGAAATATAGGGGTTTGAAAATTCGTGGCTTAAGACATAGTGTGTGCACATAAACGCGAGGATGTGTCATTTGTTCGGAGAATCAGAATAAATGTTAAAGATGGTTCCGTTCCCGCGTCAAAGACCAATAAGCAATCGTCGAATGTCGAAAGGTGGGACTAAAACCAAACGAACATAGAACTACATATAACAAGAGCAAGAGCATTTTTTCTTGGTGTTCTTGACATTCGAGTATGAATAGACCAACTACCAACCATCTTATTTATCCCTGTTTCTACAAAAATAATCTGGTAGACTGAGAATACTTATATATTCGCTCGTTCAACCTTAACCAGGGATTTCCAACCTTTCAACGTACGCAGCCCCTTACTTTATTTTAAATTAATACGCCCCCCAAGTTACTTGGTCGACCTATGCAGAAAAGCTTAAGGTCCTAGCCAATATATATAGGTCCTAACCAATGCGACCGTCACGCGAGTATTCGAGTGTCATGTCTATTTTTTTCAGCGAGCCCTAAAGTGTGGTCCCCTTCCGGTTTTCCGAACAAATTAGTGACATAATATAAACGCGACGATCGCGTATTCGTGAAACGATCGTTTTAGTTAGGAAGCGGGGTAAGAATATATAAGCAAGCGAAAGAAAGCTCGAAAATGTTTGCACCCCCACTGATAGTTAGATTTTCTTTTGATCATCCAATCACAAAAAGGAATAACTTTGACGAGTTATGCAGAACAACTCCAGAATAATAAGAATACATAATATGTACCATAAGACCGAGCGCAGTCAGGTCGAATTTCAGATACCTATTATGAAACGTTTGGGTTTTGGAATCCAGACTTAGCCTATTCTAATACCAAGAAAATAAAATTTAATAAAGATAACGATGGTTTATATTTAGAACCGCACACTTTCGGTCTCCTTAAGCCCCCAAAGGTGGAGTACGACCCACCGGTTAGGAACCCGTGGTCTAAACCGACTTTAACACTGATTGTGCGCTACATCCGATCCAAACCAGAAAAGTAACGGTCGGAATTGTCAAAAACAGTGCCATTAAAAGAATTTATTAATGTAATCATTTAATTTCACAGGATTATAATATCTTATTTCTGAACGCATTCGTAATTTTTACATTCCTACTGTTCCTAGAGATGACCACACACAGCAGTCACTCTTGACACTACCCAAGAGCGACTGCCACAGTAATCGTACTGTGGCAATCAGTCAGCCTGGCTTGCAACATTCCGACGGCTCTCATCATCTCTTCTCGTGTCAAATGATGTCTTCGCTCCATATCGATGCATTTTTTTTCAGTTCCCATGCAGAAATTGTAATGGTTTTGTAAAACGATATAACTCACTAATATAGGAATCTTGATTGACAATTGATTTTCTATTTTTAATAAAAAAAAAAAAACTTAATTCAAATAGATAAAATAATAATCCTCAATTGTGGCGATACTCTAAAACGTACTTGATCTCTAGACACTTTTGATGTGTGTAATTTAAGGGTTCGTATTTAATTTTCTAGTAATTGTCTAATTGTTTTTTTTTTGTATGCTTGTTACGCGATTACTCCGCCAATTATGAATTGATTTTGATGTTTTTTTTTTTTTTTGGTAAGTATACTTCAGAAGTGGTCCCATATAAATTTGGTCAAGATCTGATGAGGGATTTTTGAGTTAGCTTCAATAATACGTATTTTTCCCATCTAGTATAATTATGTGGATGATATTCTAATAGTTTTAGTAGTAGCAGGTAATGGGTATTCAAATTTTTGTGGGGGTTTTGTGTAGGTACCACAACCAAAAAGTGAAAAATAAAAACTTTTTCACAAAAAATAAAACCGACTTCCAAAAAAAACTGCAACATGAAAAATAACTTTGATTTCGGAAGTCGGTGGCAAAAAAACGATAACAAAACCCCAAAGACACCGGCTTCCGAAATCAAAGTTATTTTTCGCTTTGCAGTTTTTTTTGGAAGTCGGTTTTATTTTTTGTGAAAAAGTTTTTTTTAAATGAAATTATTGAAGTTTGAAGTTTGAGCAACGACTAATAATGAATAAATAAAAAAAAATCATTTAAAAAAATCCGTGAGGCCTGGGTCTTGTTATTGGGCCTAAACACGTAGCAGACGACCCCACGGATCCGCCATTTTCGGATGTTCAACCGTCTGCATAATATCCTGTATATATGTCGGAAATACGTTTCTAAGTTGACTAATCGAGGCGCTAGCGCCGCCTAGCGGCGCTCGACAGTCTACAACATAACGCTCGGACCGGCCGGAGCTAAGCAGGGTTCACCGGTGGTGGTCAAGCGGTGAAGACGTTTAGAAACTGTCGCGCGTTACGTATAGTTGTGTCATGTACCCACACTGTGTAAATTGCTAGTGTGATTAATTTGATCGTAAATTATAATTTGATCTGAACAGAACTGTAAACAGTTTTTCTAGTACGCAATAACCAACACTACGCACAGTACGCCCACATTACTTAAAATATGCTCGATAATAACGAAAGACACAAATACCCTCCTCCGTTATCAGGATTGGGATTCGTGTTGGTTCAGGTGCTAACTAACAACGCTAAAAGTGACCGTTGGCGTGCCGTCTGTTTGAACAATAAAATACAAACATGCAAGCGCTTATGTGCGATCATGGTGCGCGACACCCAAGCCAAGCCATTATAGCAGAGGAACATCTACGACGTCTTCATTATCGAGCCAAGCAGCACCGCAGTAGTCAGCGAAGACCTTTGTGTGCTTCAAGTGTGGGACAGAACGAACAGTAGCAGCCAATCTGATGGTGGAGCACGTGTTGCAAGCAGTAAACGGCGAGTGGAATTTTTCGTCGCACAACTCTGGCATGTTAAAACAAAAAGGTGTGCTGTGATTGTTTTGTTTATGATTCTGGTGCTTAATGCTCGTTAGTAAAGGAGAGTTGTGCAGACAAATTAAGTGGCAAAGGGATTAAAAAAATCATGCGTTGTGTACTAGTATTGGTCAAACACGTGTATTCAGCACATAACAAATCTTATGTAGCGCAACGATTAACGAACACCAACTTGAGATTTGGTGTTTCGTTTGTTTTGATTTTGTATTTTCACTTACTTGCAAAGTAATTTTATGAAAGGACACTAATGACGAAGTGGACATTGACGAAGTCCGCGAGATTGCGTCAGAGAATATTAAACTTAATGCGGAATCACAAGTCTCAATTTGATAGGACAAAGGCAGCTATAACAAAATTTTCAGTGGCCGATTTCGTGTTATTAGAAAACAAAAAGCGAAATGTGATTAAATTATTATTTTACACTTTTTATTTGTTTCCCTTTTTTTTTTACTTGTGTTATAATTATGTTGTGCTGTATGCCTTTTTGTCTGTGCTAAATAAATGTATTTTCTTTCTTTTTTTAGATGAAGTTAGATTGGAGGTTTAGAAGTTTGTTTGAATGGTGCTCGCTATAAGTTAAAATTAAAAGCTGTAAATTCTAACCGTACTAACAAATACACTTACAATATAAGTTTTTTTTTTTTTTTTGTTAAGAAAGATGCCCGTAGGTCATGTACCAGTCGAAGTAGATGGTAATCATAGTACTGATGAGCAAGCTTAAGTAATGGGAACCATGCGAGTAAGGTTCTCTATCGGCCGTATTTGTGCGACCGTACCAGTAGTTACGTTGTCGTAGCCCCGTAGAAATCGTTGTCTCTTGAGGCAACTCAAGTAGTCCGTGAGTACGCAATGGGCGTGTATCCCTGTTGGAGGTCGGGGTCTGGAGAGACCATAGGTTTGATCCATGCGCTGGATGTGTGAGAGCAATGCGATTGCTGGGTGGCTGGAGAGCCGTGGCGTTAGTGGTATACTCGTGTGTGGGTTTCCAAGTGTCTAAGGCTCTTAGTGAAAAAAATGATTGTATGGAAAACGATGGCATATGGCTCTGGTTGATGATTTTTGCTATGATTAGTCGAAACTTTGTTTTGTTCATTTAGAAGTTATTTGAGTATTTTTTTGTATTTTTTTATAAAATAAGCATTGCCCCACACTAGGAATTTCTCATGTATTGTAGGTGCATTTACAAACATTTAAACTCACATACACAAACAGCCAGACCCGGAACTAATTGTAGGTCATACAAATATTTGTTCCGTGCGAGAATCGAACACGTGACACGAAGCGCAGCAGTCAATCGCTTAACCACTGCGCCAACCATGTCGTCAAATGTCTTTTCGTTATCATGTTTTGTTAAAACAGTAAAAATATTGAGAATTACAGTTTTCTGATATCAGAAGCCGGAAGTCGTAAATGGTCAGAATTGGCCGAGTCGAACAGGCATTGTTGTTGAGTTTTGGTTGCATGTAAACACACGAGGACGTGTGAAATTCATTACTGTGTTGACTAATTGGGACGCTAGCGCCGCCTAACACGCTCGACAGAGTCTACAATATGACGATCGGACCGGCTGGAGCTAAGCAAGGTACATCGGCGGCAGTCAAGCAGTGAAGACGTTTAGAAACTCGCGCCACCTCGTACCCAGTGTGTGAATTGCTAGTGTGATTTGATGATAAATTATAATTTGATCTGAACTGTAGACGGTTTTTCTATTGCGCACTATCCAACACTACCCACAGTAGAAAATATGCCTGATAATAACGAAAGAGACACATTACCTCTAAGTAACAGAAGGCGGTTCCCACCTCGTCAAGCAGCACTATCGGGCTGTACGCGGACGGCGAGTCCGCGAGGCGCCCCACCTTCTTGAGCAGGACCAGACGACCAGATTACCACAAAGTGGGAAACTGGCCCTGCTCAAGGCACGCGGTGTAGAGTCCTCTCAGTTGGGGCTCTAGCTCCTTCAGAGCGAGGGCTAGCACTATGCCGTGAATTCCGTCGGGCCCCGGAGCCACGTTCTTGGCCCGGAGCCGCATATTATTTTTTATTTTTTTTCTCTTTCGACTTGTGTGCCTTTGCTTGTGCAAATAAATGTATTTTCTTTCTTTCTTCTTTTCTTTCATCACGTCCGCCCTCATCTCTGCCTGTGTCACCTCTGGGACGCTGATGGCGTATTGTGAGTGCCCTGGTGTGTCTCCGTAATAATGAACCGGTAGTGCCGCATCGTTCTGGTGGCCCCCGACCCGTGATCTCTGTGAGGCAGGAAGAGAAAGTTCTAAGGCATTTTGAGGAGGAGCCCGGTTCAAGCACTAGAAGGGCCGGCCGCCTGTTAAACATGAGTCACGTCACAGTCTTTAAAATTTTAAAGAAAACAAGCAGCATCAGTACTTACTTCAAAAAGTGCAAGCCTTGCTTGGTCCAGCTGACTTCGAGCGCCGGTTAACTTATTGCCAGTGGGCACTGCAGCGATGCGCGGAGGACACACCCTTCATCGAAAACGTTTTATGGTCAGACGAAAGCCTATTTACGCGCAATGGCATGTGGAATCGGCGTGTATGCCATCACTGGGCAGAAAGATGCCATAATCTGCGTGCCACTCAGCCTTTAGCACATCAAATACACTGGTCGCTGAATGTGTGGGCTGGGATAAAGAGAAACAAAATAATACGACCTGTCTTCATCCCAGGGACTCTTAACCGTGTGAGATATCTGGCATTACACATACGCGAAGACCCACTTTTAGTGCCTCGTGCAGACTAGCGTGACGTGACGGCGCGACGCGACTCGAACAATAAAATTTCTAAAAAAACTTCAAGGTATAACAATAACCGGTGACGCGTCGCGTGTCGCGTCGCTCTAGTCTGCACGAGGCTTAATGTGACGAGTGCACCAAAATAACCGTCGAGGTTGGCGATTGCAACAATATGTGGAGAGAGGAAGTCAGCATATTGAGCAGTTCAATATCTAGATAAGTATGTAAACATTATTTAAATATATCGTAATACCTAAAACCTCTCGAAAACATTAAAATAAGAAATAACACTAAACGACTGTGCCACAAAATAAATAAGTTCAGAAGGCCCACTCTTTTATTTCCTAAAAATGCTTTTACACTCAGGGAGTCAACAAGCGTGTTACTACTGCGATGTTACACGATTGCTATGAATAAACGCAAGTACTTAGGTATTATGAATGCAACTGCATAAAGTTTTTTTTAATTTTCTGTTATTGCAGGAAACATTCACTTGCTAACGTGCAATACCGTCATTATCATTTAAAACCTAGCCTAAACTGAGGTTTAAATAAATGAAACTTTCTCTACACTTAACCGCACACTTTAGCGGTGCATTATTTGTTTGATAAAATTATTATTTATAATTAACTTTCTTACTAACATTGTAAGCCAGACCTACCGTAACACCCGCTGCTTAGATAGGTAGGTACATGCATTTATGTTTTTACTGTATTTGCGAATAGGTCCTTCCAAGGCCAAGGGGCCTCAGCGACGCGTTCCTTTGTCAGCCTACGGGACAACGGGTCCGATATTTGAGACTGGTTGTTAAATGTTATTGCTAAAATTAAACATACCTAAATATTTCATTTTATTGATAAGAATCCGACGACGTGTTTTTCACTGTCTTTCTAATTGCCTTTATCAAAGTTGCCGCTCGCCATTCAGCGCGGCCCGCCGCGTGCCGCCGCCGCCGCTGACTCTTGCTCGGCATCGTGCGTAAGTCAAAAATTGCGACGTTGCCGGTTTGGGCAACGCCACTACGCTGGTTACTATTCCACGCTACTATTTTGATTTTAAACAGGACATTTCGAATGTATGTTTTTTGTATGCTTATTTTTCTATGCTGATATTTTAATTTTAATCTATTAATGATATAGATTAACGAGTTTAAGGGAACGCCCTCTGTTATTTAACATACTGTCTGTATATTAGTAGTACTATAAAGAGGTACTTAATATTTGTTTATTTGTATGTAGGGGGTAATCTCTTGTCCTCGCGCATATTTGGGAGTGGCGCTAGGAGGCGAAACGCCGGAGCTTGACTCCGATGCCGCGGGAAATCGCGGCACAGCGGACAGAGCTCTGGCGGGATCTCATGGCGTCATGGAGAGTGCGACTGTCGCAACCCAGTGCTGGGCATGCCACTATTGCGGTGATAAGTCCCCCTCTTTGAGGAGTGGCTGGAGAGGCGTCACGGCATCCTCACCTTCCGCCTGACGCAGGTCCTCACCGGACACGGCTGATTCGGTAGGTTCCTGTTCGGTATCAGGCGGGAGGAAACGCCCGGGTGTCATCACTGCGTGGATCGCCCGGAGGACACGGTGGAGCATACGGTGGAGGTCTGCCCGGCTTGGGCAGAGCACCGCCGTGTCCTCGTGGAAGCGATCGGTGGCGGGGATCACTCACGTCCGGCCTTGATCCAGGCCATGGTACGGAGCGAGAGGGCATGAGAGGCCGTCACCTCCTTCTGTGAAGCAGTAATGCTTGCGAAGGAGGAGACACCCTGGGCGTCAGGAATCGCAGGCCGATTCCCGGCCACCGTAGGCGCGGGCTTGCGGACGGTGAGCAATGGGTAGCTCGCCGTCCGATAGGGACCAGGCCCGGTTCGACGACGCGTTGTGTTCCACGCGCGCCTCAAAGAGATGTCAGCAATTGAAGGTGTTCGATGGGGCCTGCCGGAGTTGCGGGAAAGTCCGAAAGGGATACCGTGGCCCCCTGGCATTGCACAGGCAACAGAAGGAACACGGGTGGGTTTTAGTCAGTAAGAGTCTGCGCCACGCCCTCACGCTCCAACCAGAGCGGGAGAGGAGAAGTCATTTGATGAATTCCCACCAAAAAAAAAAAAAAGCGTCCAAAGAGTACTCCAGCGATTTCAAGAGACCGGCATGAACATCAGGAGACCAAGAAATGGCAGGCCAAGGTGCACAACTACACGAGAAGACCGATTCATCGTGAGCACTATGTTAAGAAATCGACATCTCACGGCTGCTCAGGTCCGAAACAGTCTTCAAGAAATTCACCCCACCAATGTGAGCTCTGATACGATTCTGCGACGTCTTCGTAAAGCTGATGTAAAGCCTTATAGACCAGCAAACGGCCCCAAACTGCTCAGAGAACATCGAGTTGCCCAGACTGAAATCCCATAGAACATGCATAGGACGAGCTCGGGAGATGCGTGAGACAATGCTCTCCTGCTCCCGTTAACGGAATGCGTTAGTGGAATAATAGGCAAACATAGACCAAAATCGTATTAAAAATTTGGTTTACAGCATGCCACATCGTCTTAATGAAGTGATACGGGCTCGTGGAGGAAATACAAAATATTAAATTGACAAAAAAAAAAAAAAAAATTGCGAAGTGTATTTTTGTTGTCATTAGTTAAAAGCGAAATTTTCTTATTTTTTGTATTTAATTAAAGTTATATAGTGCACAGAATGTGTAACACATTTTTTATATATATTATTCACAACATAACATAACATCACGCCTTGTTTCCCCGAAGGGTTGGGCAGAGGTGTACCTGTGGTACACCCACATTTCGCCAGTTATGTTTTTAAGTCCCATGTAATAGGGGGCGAGCCTATTGCCATCTATCGGGCACAATTCCAGACTCCAGGCTACTACTGAGAAATTACAATATATTAATCAGTCATCTACAATATACTATAGTTTCGCAAATTAGTTTTATGTATTTAAGAAACTACCACGCCATTTATTAGCGACCCGGAATTTTTGCTATCCTCTACGGGGCACAGCTAAAGGCATTCGGACCGTCATTTCTCGGAATCGGATTGGATGCAAAGTGCAATCAAAGTAACCTGTCAGTGTCACTAACTAGTTCTTTGTAAAGACTTTGAAGACTTTGTAACTTACTCAGAGGCTTGCCTTACACTATGTCGTGATCATAATTGGAAATTATGATTTGTAACTGTCTTCTTCTTCTTTTGCGTGTGGTTTGTGACTAACCTGTTATCAGAGTTTTAATGCCACCCATGGGCCTCTGAGTAACACATGCCGTTGAGAAATATCTCTCAGGCATGCCGGTTTCCGCACGATGTTTCCCTTCACCGTTATTGAAGCTAGTGATTTGTAACTGTAAGGCCTAGGAATTGAGTATAGAGAAGTAGTAATATTTACCTGAATTAGAAGGTTATTATATATCTGGCTCTCGTTAAACTTTTCGTGTATCATTAGTTCTCTGTTGCTCACTATGGCACATTTTCCAAAGTAATATTCGCTATGGATGTCATCTGAAAAAGCAAGGCACAAATGACTTAAATATTATTGGAAATATAGTTTCTCCTCCGCTTTTGCAAAATTTTATTAAGTATTAACAAAAATACAAGATAAAAGTCGATAAAACGGTAAAGTGTAGGAATGCTCACGGGCCTTCTTTGTATAAGAGAGAGTTAGAGGTAGGAAACACACAAGGCAAAGGTTGGAACATTTACTATGGATACAGGAAATAGTTTTAATGAATTTTATTATATAGTTAATTTTAAATATCAAATTTTTTTAACGAAGTAATATCAAATACCACCTGCAGTATAAGGAAGATTTGTGAAGACAATGCTGTCTAGTGACGACAACGTTCTATAACTGGAGACCACTGAAATATACAAGGAAAAAAATATCAAGGAGAAAAATAATATCACATTCACAAAAATTAAAATAATATTAGGGTTAAAGTATGAAAATGCCGATATGTACTGAAAAATTGAAATTCCTTTTATTTGTAATTTAACATATTTATTTAATCAAAATAATTACCATTATTATCTATAACATTGCTGCCATCTAATAGGATGGTCATTTATGCCTTTGCGATAGAACTCTCGTGATCTAGATTCGACAAACTGTGTGAAAGCATTTTGTACTGCCTCCTGAGAAGAAAACTTTTTATCACGTAGAAAATTGTCCAAATCACGAAAAAAATGGTAGTCCGTTGTAGCAAGGTCTGACGAATACGGAGGGTGACGAATGGTTTCTAATTGCAGTTCCTGTAGAGTTAAAACGGTTTCTCGTGCTTTAAGAGGTCTCGCTTTATCAGGGAGCAATAATGGTGAAGATCGATTCATGAGTCAGGGCTGTTTCACTGCTAGTTTTGCTGTCATTTTTCGGAGTTCGGCACAGTAGACATCAGCCGTTATTGCTTGACCAGATCGGAGAAAGCTATAGTGAATTACACCATGCTGAGACCACCAAACAGTTACCATTACCTTTTTATTGGTAAGCTTTGCTTTAGGACACTGTTGCGGCGATTGACCTGGGGTCAGCAATTGCATTTTTCGCTTACGGTTATTGTAAAGAATCCACTTTTCATCACATGTCACAATTCGATTCAATATTCCTTCATTTCTGTATCGATTCAACAAGGCAACACAAGTTTCTACACGCGTTTCTTTCTGCAAATCAGTCAAATCATGAGGCACCCATTTCTCATATTTATTTATTTTATTGATTTGACGCAAATGAGTCAATATTATTGGTAAGGCAACGTTAAACCATGCCGCTAATCACAATTTTTGCAAACTGTGGGAAATTAACCCACGTTAATATCGTCAATTAAATCACAAAAATGAGGATGTTTTTATTTTTTATTGCGAAGAAAAAAGAAATGTGCTTCCACCATTGTCACGAATCACACAATCACAGCCATTTGGCATGCTTAAAATTAGTTAATCTAAATCACTTTGAGGAGGGCCGCCCAAGTTCTTTCTAAGATGTCAACAACTTTTGGGTTGAGGTCTGGCGATTGAGCAGGCCACGGCAGAACGTTGATGCGAGCATCGGCAAGAGTGCGTGTTACGATTCTAGCCGTGTGTGGACGTGAATTGTCGTGCATTAGTCGAAACGAATCACCTAACCGGCTTCGCAAAGAGATGATCACGTCTGAAAAAAACCTCTCCGCATAAATCTGAGCATTGAGGTTGCCTCCGATCCAAATAACATTGGTTCTTCCACCGATCCAAATACCGGCCCAAACCATTATTATTCCTCCCTATATGAATGAACTTCCTGACAACATTTCAAACGTTCATGACGTCCAGAGGTCCTCCAAACTCGAGTACGTCTTGTATCCGGACGCATACCGAAACGAGGTTCATCGGAAAAGCAAACACAGTCTTTTTCCTCCCAATTTCCGTGTTCGCGAGCCCATTGTAAACGGGCCCTACGATTGCGGGGTGCTATAGGTGGAACTCTCGAACCAGCTTGCAACATTCCGATGGCTCTCATCATCTCTTTTCATGTCAAATTATGTCTTCGCTCCATATCGATGCAATTGTTTTCAGTTCCGATGCAGAAATTGTAATGGTTTTATAAGAACGCTTTAACACTTTTATAGGAATCCTAATTTTCAGTTGATTTTATATTTTTAATCAAAATTTAAAGAAAAATCTTTATTCAAATAGTGAAATTCACTAAAAATAATCAATAACGATCCAAAAGTTTAAATAATAATCCTCAATTGCAGCGAAACTCTAAAACGTACTTGATCCTTGACACTTTTGATGTGTGTATGTTTATAGATATTATGTGTGTTGTAAATATAGTAGAATGGTAATATTTTGTTATAATCTTCATGTTAAGCAATAGATAATGAAATATTCTCGTTTGGTGTCTATGATGAATGAAGTATGAATGTGACAGATTGCTATATCAAAAGAGAAATATTGCGTAAGAGGTTATGAAATGTGTTTTGCTTGTCACTTGTGTAGTGTTCACAATTAGTTTTTCAAATAAGATTTAATATGAAACCAAGAGTGCTAACCACTACATACTAAAGGAATGAACCATTGCTCAAGCATATTATAAAACACGCTGCAGACAGTTGCTGGGATGTCTATGGAAACAGTGTCGTTTTGTGACCAAGTCAAACTGTCACAAACGAATATAAAGTTAAGAGAATAATCAAATTTCACTTACCAACTACATTTATTATAATTGATACAATAAAAGAATTCATTGCAAACTTGCGCACGGTCGTACTAATATCTGCGAGGAATGGGCGAGAACGTCTGCGGTGTATCACATAGGTATGTTTACCTGAAACGTTGCATCAAAACAAACAGTACGACCGGCATGCATGTGCCAAATCATTCTTTTTGAGTACGTAGTTACATTCCTTTGTTGATCTGTTGGTAGGTATTATGAGACAACATCACATCACACCAGAATTCCTCGCAGAATAAGGCATTGTGTAATGTGGGAAGTCACGTGTATATCCTGTTGCCTACCAGGTACAAAGCCAGACTCTGGCTGTTACTGAGAATTGAGGAATTCCTGGTAAAACAAAAAAAAAAACAGTTTGCCTGGCTTGGAAATAAAACCGTTTGGCCTGTGTGGTCCTATGAATTCTCTTTGGCAGGGTTTGTTGCGAAAGAGATTTTTGTTTTTTTTTCACTTTGATTCACTAAAGCATGGTATCACTAAAGCTTTTTTATTTTTGGCTATGAAATTTATTTTGATGCCAATGGATCCTGTTTATTATAAGGATCAAAAAACTACCGGACCATCGAGGTTTGAGTACTAGAAAAGTCAGAAATCGCAAAAAACTTTTCCCACACATTTGTAGGAAATAAGATAAAGATAAAGATAAATTTATTTGTTCAAACATGTGTAACATGATACATGAATATGCACATAAAGATGGAAACAAAATATATCGACCAACATGTTTTGCATCACTCGGCGTACAAAATGTTTATAATAATGTTATGAATTAAATTGGCAATTATAAATTAATTATTAATTTCAGTTTCATATATAAAATTAGTCAGTGCAAAATATAGTCAATAATTAAATATACAATCAGAGTCAGTACAAAAGTAGTCAATATTTAATTACATACAAAATATGTCAATATATTTATTTATTTATTTATTTATATCATCACTTACAACTATTATTACAGGTACAACCTGTTGTTGTGAATAAAGTGCACAATTGAATGCAGGTGATTAGTGAAAGAAAAAAAAACGTCCTTTCACATTGATCGCTTTATTTGTACTAAACATACCGCCCTCTAAAAACAACAGTTTTTTACTAATTTGTTAAATGACAGTTCCTTATCTTGTTCAAACAAATAAATGTAAATACATCGCAAAACAACACTAATTGCTCAATGAGCAGGCAACCACTAACATTATAATATAATCGATACCGTTACATTGCATCGTCTAAAGAAACATCTGCGCTTAACTCATTAGAACTACTTATCAATTACACACACATTAGTAGGAAGGTTGCACACAGTGTACAAATACATAACAATAATAGTAGCTACAATAGTATAGGCATACCTTACATTCCTAAAGAAAGTTACGCGTCATTTTTAGATTGCTTATAATATAATAAACAAACAACGGGTACTTATCAATAATTTTTATTTGGCAATACCTACCTACGACAAACTAAAATAATGAAACTATAAAAAAGTATTAATTTAGGTACGTAATTACTAAGTGGACTGTATGTTATACGATTTATCGTCTCAAAGAAAGTAACAAGTAAAAATGAACATAAACACTAAAGGATTTGGGTTTAATTTAATTAATTTCATACAAAAGTTGACGATAACAATAATCTTGTGTACCTAAACCAGTTAAATTAACATGAACTTAGCATACATAAGTATATTCAACGACCCCTTTTTTTGCATAACTCATTTAAATACTATGATCAGAATATACTTTTTGTGCTTTATTGTATTAAAGTAAATATCGCAGGTTTACCGTACTACACACATTAAACACTAGCCTTCTGCCAGCGGTTTCGCCCGCGTGATATCTTTTTAAATTACAGCCTATGTTACTCAGTGATAATGTAGCCTTCTAACGGCAAAATAACCCTTGAAATCAGTCCAGTAGGTTTTAAGTTTATTCGTTACATACAAAAACACAAATATACAAATCTTTCCTCTTTATAATATTAATGTACATAAAAATATGACATTAACTGACCACTACGTTAACTACAATAACTACTTATTTAGTTACCAGCTGTTGCCTTGGGCAGTAATATCAACTTAGATAACGGTCTCTTAAGAATGTTATCTCCCTTGCATTGTACTGTAACCACTCGAACTAGTTGATCATCACCGGGATGTAGATTAATGATTTTTCCTAGCAACCACTTTGCAGGTGGAAGATCCTCTTCTTTAATTATAACTATATCTCCAACACACGGGGATGGAACGCTGTTCTGCCACTTATGACGTTGCTGCAAGGTGTTAAGATATTCGGATTTCCATCTTCGCCAAAAATCTTGTGTCCTGTTTTGTAGAAATTGCCATCTAGATAATATACTTATATTCTTATGTTCATAGTTTATATCAGGCACATTGATTAATGGCTCACCAATTAAAAAATGACCCGGGGTAAGCGGGTTCAATGTTTCCCTTGTATTATCTGAGTGACAGATAGGTCTCGAATTAAGGCACGCTTCTATCTGTGCTAACAGCGTAGCCATCTCTTCATAAGTTAACTTTATGGAACCATTTACTCTAATTAAATGTTTCTTTACTGACCGGACGCCAGCCTCCCATATACCACCGAAATTTGGTGCCTTCGGCGGTATAAAGTGCCAGGTTGTGCCATCATTTGCTAGCAGTTTAGCAACCTCTGCCGCCAGATTTGTCTTGCCTCTTTCAAACATATTCCTCAATTCTTTGTCGGCTCCCACAAAGTTCGTGCCGTTGTCACTCCACAAGTGACCGCAGTGACCTCTTCTTGCAACAAATCTTCTGAACGCTGCAATGAAGGCCTGTGACGTTAAATCTGTAACTGCCTCCAAATGTATGGCTCGGGTAGACATACAGACAAAGACACAAATGTAGCCCTTTGTAGATTTATGCCCACGCCCTTTAGCTGTTCGTAGCTGTACGGGTCCGGCATAATCCACTCCACTGTTGAAGAAAGGACGATTTGGAGTCACTCTTGGCGCTGGTAACTGACCCATCAGCTGCTGCCTGGTTTTCGCTCTATATATGACACATACTTTACAATTACGAATAAATTCTCTAACAGCTGATTTGAGACCAATTACCCAATACTTGCTACGGATGTATGTCAACATCTGAAGGGAACCTCCATGCAAAGTTCTTGTGTGGGCTTCATTTATTATAAGTCGAGTAACATGTTGTTTACAAGGTATAATAATCGGATGTTTCGCATCTTCTGGTATATTGGCTTTATCCAGTCGCCCTCCAACTCTCAGCAGCTCTTTCTTATCCAAGAAAGGTGTAAGACTAATTATAGAACTCCTATTCTTAACTTTTCCGTTCATCTTCAGATCTTTTATTTCGTTTTCGTATATTAAGTATTGGTAATGTTTTACACATCTTTCTTCAACTTCATTAAGTTCCTTGACTGTTAAATATTTATCTTTTTCTTCCTTAGGTTTTAAAAATCTTAAACATTGTGCTAAAACTCTTTTCATTCTGGACATGGATGAAAACCTTTCCCAAACAGGTTTTTCTTCTAATGTAACATTAAATGATTTCTTTGCCTCTAAATCTGTTTGAGGAATCGAACGTTTTGTAAAATCTATTTGTTTACTTTTCAGCCACTTGGGTCCAGCCCACCACATATCATTATCAGGCAATTCACTCGGTGGTACACCTCTTGACGCAAGATCAGCGGGGTTGTCGGCTGATTGAACATGGTTCCACCTGTCATTGTCTATTAATTGAATTATATCAGACACTCGGTTGCCAACAAACACTTGCCATCGACTTGGTAGAGCCTGTAGCCAAGACAGAACCACCATGGAATCTGTCCAGGCATACACTTGATGCATACTTATATCCCATAAGCTAGATACCTCGCGCAACAGCTTCGCCAACAACACTGCAGCGCAAAGCTCTAATCTTGGGATTGTCAGTTGTTTCAGTGGCGCGACTTTGGTCTTAGATGCTACTATTGTGACATGAACAATGTCATTTTCATCTAAAACCCTTATATAAACTACTGCTGCATATGCAACAGACGAGGCATCTGCAAACCCATGTAGCTGAACTCCTTTACAGTGTGATGTCCTCTTTATCCAGCGTGGGATTTCAATGGTGTGTAACTCTTTAAGTTCCTCTCTGTAATTAAGCCATTCGGCTACTAGCTCTGAAGGCAATTCATCATCCCAGCCGAGATTGTTAAGCCACAATCTCTGTATCATAATCTTGGCTGTGATAACTACTGGAGAGAGCCACCCGAACGGGTCAAAGAGACTCGCCACATCAGATAATATTACCCTTTTTGTTACAGGAATCCTGGTTTCCGGTAGATTGACCGTAACTTGGAAAGTGTCATTTTTCCTGTCCCAGGTAAGTCCAAGTATCTTTATGACCCTATCTAATTTAATTTCTATTTTGTTCACAGATTCCGGAGTATCCTTGCTTCCCTGTAAAAACGTCAAGACTTCATCAGAGTTACTGGACCACTTCTGCATTTCAAAACCGCCCGCCTTCAACAGATTATTTACTTCCTCACAAACTTGTTTTATTTCAGATAGGTCTTCATGTCCGGTCATCAAATCATCCATGAAGAACGAACTCTTAACGACAGCAGCTCCACGAGGGTATCTTTCCGCTTCGTCATCAGCTAGTTGATTTAAGGATCGTACCGCAAGATAAGGTGCCGATGCTGTCCCAAACGTCACGG
The DNA here is from genome assembly GCA_963853775.1 of Xanthia togata. Taxonomy (NCBI): domain Eukaryota; kingdom Metazoa; phylum Arthropoda; class Insecta; order Lepidoptera; family Noctuidae; genus Xanthia; species Xanthia togata. Next base: position 12,656,383 of record OY970792.1, on the reverse strand, counting down.
TAAGTAATTGATAACTTTCTATGTTTTTACACGTATTATCTCGCCAAACTATACGTTGTAAATCTGTGTGTTTGTTTGTCATTCTTACTTGACGATACATTTTTATAATATCGCCGACAACACAGATTTTGTGAGACCTCCAACGAATGATAAGCACACGAAGATCAGATTGTATGGTAGGGCCGACCATCATGGTGCCATTTAAGGATTGCCCATTAGATCCCTTGGCTGAAGCATCGAAAACTACTCTTACTTTTGTTGTATCCTTATCCTCCCTTATGACAGCATGATGTGCTAAATAAATTGCTTCACCTTTATCCTCTATTTCAACCTTCTTCATATGACCCATCTTCAAGTACTCATGTATGACCTTCTTGTATTCTGATCTCAAATCTTCATGTTTTGCAAATTTCCTTTCTAGTTGCTTAAATCGTATTGTAGCTTGTTGTTTAGTCTCACCGCACGCCTTCACGGTTTCTTCAATACTTTGTTTCAAAGGTAAGTGTACTACATACCTTCCTGATGCATCTCTTGTTGTTGTCTTTATGTAGTGTTCTTCACATTTTTCTTCTTCCTTTGTCCATACTTTCTTGGTTGTATAGTCTTCTGTTTCTATTTCCCAGAATTTTCTCAAAAGGTTGTTATCTTCTTCAACGAGCCTGGTAACATGTAAACTAATAATGTTTTTTGCACAAGTAGGATTTGAGTACATCTCCCCTGACAATATCCAACCTAGGTGTGTATGCTGAGCAATTATACTACCCGGTCCTCTTGACAAACCGTGGTCTATTATTGTGCCAAAAACATCAGCTCCGAGAAGGATATCAATCCTACCCGGAATATTAAAAGTAGGGTCAGCTAATTTCATATTTTTAAGTTGAGGCCATTCGTAACCTTTTATTTCTCTAGAAGGTAGCCTACTAGTCAATGACTTTAATACATACGCTTTAACATCAATAAAGAAATTACTTTCATACCTCGACTTAATATGTAAGCTTACTACATTATTAATACAAAGTTTGTTACCTTCACCAACACCAGAGACCTCACCGCTGATTTGAGTCTTCTTCAGACCCAATAACTCGACTACTCTCGCAGTCACAAACGAAGCCTCTGAGCCCTGATCAATCAGAGCACGGAAGACGTGTGATTGTCCATTCCTCGATGTCACGTCTACCAATGCTGTTGCCAACAAGATGTGTTGACCAGGTTGTTCTCCTCTTGACACATGTGCTGTTACCTTGCTAACCTCTTGCTTATTTGTTGTAGTTTCTTCTTTAGTTGACATTATGTCACCTGCTTGTTTCGTAAACTCTCGATGTAATAAGGAATGATGCCGCCGTTTACATATTTTACATGTATTTGATTGTCTACATTTTAGTGCGGAATGATTTGGAATGAGACAGTTGAAACATAAGTTGTTTTTCTGTACGAAGCTGTATCTTTCTTCTATCGGTTGTTTAGCGAATTCTTTACAGTTAAAAATATAATGGTTTTCTTTGCAGAAAGGACAGTGCTTCTCTTTCTCTCCACTAGTGGCAGTCGCGTGATATGTCTTCGGTTTAATTGGTTTGTTAACTTTATTTTCAGGTTCTAACATTTCTAACGTACGAAACCGAGTCTCCAGGAAGGACTTCAGCCTTTCAAAACCAGGTAAGTCATCAGCACTATCTTCACTAATAATAATCTCCCATTGTTTATGTGTTACAGGATCCAGCTTTGAAACAACCACATAGTTCACAATTGCATCCCACTGCGCTATCGGTAAGCCGAGGTTTTTCATAGAATTCATACATTCGACCGACGTATCTAACAAGTTTTTCAAAGAGAAAGCTGACTCTTGAGATATTGTTTTTTGACCAAAAAACTTTTTAAATATACAATTAGCAATGTACCTTTTGTTATCATACCGTTTTTTCAAAATTGACCACGCATCGGCATAATTTTCACCCGTGATGGCAAACTGGCGCAGAAGAACCTCTGCGTCGCCCTTCAAGCTGCTCTTAAGGTAATGAAGTTTTTGTACATCTTCTAATGACTCATTTCTGTGTATCAATGCCATAAACAGGTCGTGAAACGATCTCCATTCCGTATAATTTCCTTCAAAAATAGGGATCGAAATTCGTGGTAATTTAACATCACTACTGGAAGCAGTTGGTCTAGTCCCGTCTAATTTCTCCAGTTTATCCGATTTTTTTATGTCAGATATCAACTTGTTTAACGCAGTTTTCATTTCTCCTTTATATGTAAAATACAACTCTTCAAAATTATCGCACCTATCTTCTGCAAAATACGTTAACTTTTGTCTGTCTTTCTTAGAAACATCCGTTACTAATTTCTCGTGAACACTCTTAAATTCTTTCCAATACGTTTCTAAAGTATCCATCCTAGTTTGTATATAACCCTCGGTTAATCTGTCTTTGGGCGACTTTTTGTAATTCGTGTAGGCGTTCTGCACTTTTTCAAACACATCAGCTTGAAGCAACATTCGCTTTTCTATATTTTCCATCCTTTACACTTTGCGATTTTCCAATAAAATGTATAAAAGACTTAAATTGCAAACTACGACGAAAACTTTTACTTTTATAATTTTATCATGTAGGTAGATTGATGGTTTGTGCATCAAAACGTTCAAAGTTCGCGTTAAAACAGCAACTCGTTATCTAAACACACTATTTATTAGTCCGTAGAATCACTTTTATAATTGTTCGCCACAATCCTCGAAATGTTTTCTAAAGTTATTTCACTGATTCACTTTGTTTACAACCGTATTTCTTCGATTTCAATATTACATCATTGTTGCAAATATTCACGTATTTAAAATAGGTCACGGCTATACTAATCCGCTCGAAGGACCATATGTTGTTGTGAATAAAGTGCACAATTGAATGCAGGTGATTAGTGAAAGAAAAAAAAACGTCCTTTCACATTGATCGCTTTATTTGTACTAAACACAACCCAATGCAATAGTGAAGCAAACTTAATAATAACAACTTATTTTCTTAAACTTATTACATAGAACGTTATTCTTGTGAATTCACTCAGTGTACAAGCAAAAATGTCAATTTCCTCCGCTACAAGGTTAAGGGTGCGAAGCGCCCGAGTCAGGGGCGCCTCATTTACCAGATTAGTGCGGCCACGAGGTACAGCTAGCAGCTGAGGCCGCCGTCGCCGCCACACATATCTGTCGGGCACACTCAAAGACACCAACTCTAATATGTTCGCGTTATGTATCTTGCCTCTAATTAATTTAAATAAATATGAGACAAGTGCGAACTCACGCCTAACTCTCAGCTCATTGTATCCAACCATGCCTAATATAAACAAGGTGGGATACATGAGCGGGTAAAAAGGATATACTCCATAGAGCCTAAAATATAAAAATCTAACAAATTTATTTTGTATTCGCTCCAACATGAGACTATATTTAGTCTCATGTGGGGCCCAGATGACTGCGTTGCATTCTAATTGGCTTCTCACCAAAGTGTTGTATAAAGCTATAATCGCCTTAATATTTGTGAAACCACGAACAGTACGCATAATAAACCCCAAATTTCTGTAGGCCTTTTTACAGCACCTGACTATATGATCACGAAACGCTAGCCCCGCGTTAAGACTAACTCCCAAGTCCCTAACCTCTGTAACCCTGATCATCGGCATCCCATCAATGTTGTAATCATGTACAATAGGATTACGTGCACGCGAGAAAGTGATGGTGACACATTTTTAGGCGTTGAATTGCAGAAGGTTTTCCTTACTCCAAGTAACTACGCTATCTATGGCCTTCTGTAAGCGTTCACATACACATATTATCCAACATACTTTTTACGATGGATAGACTGGCCGAAAATAAAGAAATAATTGGTATTTCAAATTTCGAACGAATACGCGTTACAATTTTATTTGATTTGAGAACAAAATTTGTTGCTTTAGAAAAACCCTTTTTTAAATTTTCCGTACAAAAGTTTTTTTGCGTTTTCTGACTTTTGTACACTCCGGCACTCCGGTGCTGCGCGCCGACCTCCTCAGTGGCGTCAGCGTCGTCTGTTACACGTTGGTCCTGGCGCAGGGGAGGTCGCATCAGGCGGCGGCCGAACTAGCGACACACGGGGTTGCGACAATCGTGGTCAGAATCCGGTAGTTGGGACTCGAGGTGGCCTTGCACAAGTCCGAGGCCATGTGTTTTCATGGTCCTCGGAACGCGCCACCGTCGGGTTCCCAAATAACGGTAGGAGGGGTTCACATCGGCGTCGAGTCGACGATGAAGTACCTGGGACTCGTCCTCGACAGTCGGTGGAACTTCGTGGAGCACTTCCGACGCTTGTCTCCCAGACTGGAGCGGGCCGGGGCTGCCTTGAAGCGGCTCCTGCCCAATCTAGGGGGTCCAAACGCCTCCTGCCGGCTATACGCGGGGATCATGCGGTCCATGGCCCTGTACGGGGCACCGGTGTGGGTGCGTTCGTTGAGGCGGCGGCCTGCCCACCGGTTGAACGCGTCCCAGAGGGTCATGGCCACCCGGCTGGTCCGGGGATACCGCACGGTCTCCGGTGAGGCAGCGAGCCATATTTAGGAGTGGCGCGAGGAGGCAAAACGCCGGGGCTTGACTCCGATGCCGTGAAAAATCGCGGCACAGCGGACAGAGCTCCGACGGGATCTCATGGCGTCATGGAGAGTGCGATTGTCCCAAAACAGTGCTGGGCACGCCACTATTGCGGCGATAAGTCCCCTCTTTGAGGAGTGGCTGGAGAGGCGCCACGGCGTCCTCACCTTCCGCCTGACGCAGGTCCTCACCGGACACGGCTGTTTCGGGAGGTACCTGTTTCGGATAAGGCGGGAGGAAACGCCCGGGTGTCATCACTGCGTGGATCGCCCGGAGGACACGGTGGGGCATACGATGGAGGTATGCCCGGCTTGGGCAGAGCACCGTCGTGTCCTCGTGGAGGCGGTCGGTGGCGGGGATCTCTCGCGTCCGGCCCTGGTCCAGGCCATGGTACGGAGCGAGAGAGCATGGGAGGCCGTCACTTCCTTCTGCAAAGCAGTAATGCTCGCGAAGTAGGAGGCGGAGCGCGTGAGGGAGAGACAAATTTCGCGCCCTCACGCCCCTAGCCGCCGCAGGAGTAGACGCCCTGGGCGTCGGGAATCTATTTCCGATTCCCGGCCACCGTAGGCGCGGGCTTGCGGACGGTGAGCAATGGGTAGCTCGCCGTCCGGTAAGGACCAAGTCCGGGTCGACGGCGCGTTGTGTTCCACGCGCGCCTCAAATCCCATAATTTCCTTCGAAATGTATGGAAAAAGTTTTTAACATTTTCTTACTTTTCTAGTGCTCAAATTTCAGTTGGTCCGATGGAGTCTTTTGATCCTTATTTAAAGAAACAGGATAGATTGGCAACAAAAAAAGTTTTTTGTAAAAGCTGCCCATTTTCTTGCTGACTGTATATTTTTTTTTCAAAATCTGTGAATGCAGATCAGAATGTCTCAAACAGTTAAGGACCGCCTCTTAAGACCGTTTTCCTGTAGCTGCAACGGTTGAGGTAGCTGCCTTCATGCCCCATCTAAAAAATCAATCCTGTATAAATGAGTGTTTGGTAACCAACCAGGCACTGAGGGGAGGATAAGAGTTCTCTCATAGGGTGAATAGCTACATTCTAACTCTGCTGAGTAAATTTGCCATCCACACACTCTTGCGATATGCTCCACGATGCTGTGTAGCGCTACAGGTGCCCATGTCTTGCACTGCTTTGTTGCGAATTATTCGCTAAGATACTGTCATTATTGCTTATTGACTCTGCTAATAAATCAAGCCTAGGTATTTGGCTCGACATGTCACATGTGCTTAGTTAATTTTGCGACTTTACTTAGGAGCTGAATATTTATGCCTAAACAAGATTTAATTCTAATTAATTCCCAGTGTTCTTGTAGGAGTCTCGATCAATATTTGATCGTGTGTGCTGCTTGTGTAGCTGCTTTTATCACAGTTTGGATACAAGTTTCGTAAGACAAACAATACAATTGACTTTCGTTGTACTTATTGATTATGTAATTGTGTTGAAGACGGCAACACTGCTACTCGTACGTTTGTGTCAAGTTGCTAACTTGGCGGGGTGGTGCTTACTTTGATAGCTAAGTTGATGTATGTATATATGGTAAACAAGAAAGTATGCAGGTAAACAATAATAAGTAAATAGGTCGGTATAATGAAGGCAGGTACTACGTCTATTATTATAATATAATATTTAACTAAAGAAAAACAAGAACTTCGAAACTTACGTGAATGACTTGATAATCTGTTTAGAGCCGGAAAATTAAGGATTAAATTGTTGATTGTTCAAGTTTCTACTGATCAAAAGTAAAAAATACAACGTTTCTGGTAGTTTTTTTTATTGTGAAATAAAAATAGTGTTGTGACAAAGTGAATGATTGAAAAAACTCCTGAATGAATGAAATTGCCTCGCTTGTCTAGTGAATAGTTAGTGTGCCGAACTGCCGATATCGGGTACGGGGTTCGAATTTTAGTCGTGCTTTGTAAATACCAACGAGTTTTCGAAGACTATGTTCCTATAGTATCTACCTATACTGCATACCGAGTGTTTTAAACATTAAGGAAAACATTGCAAGGAAACTTGTAAGACTGTCCTATTTTCAATACCTACATTATGTAGTTGAAACTATAGATGTATAAAATATAACAATTATAGATACTATGTAATGAAAATAAAAAACATCGCTTATTACATAATTTGTTGTTATTCATCATCAGATAAAAAATCATCATTATCGCTTTCATCATCTTCCTGCCCTTATCCCATGTTACTTGGGGTCGGCGCAACACGTTTTCTTCTTCCACTCCCCCCTGTCAGCCGTCACGCAATCATCTACACCTTTTTCCTTCATATCACTCCTCACACAATCCATCCATCGTTTCTTTGGTCTTCCTCTCCCTCTCCATCCCTCAACATTTATATTCATCACTCTTTTAGTCACATGCGATTCTTCCCTCCTCATCACATGCCCATACCAAGACAGTCGATTCCCTTTCAACTTTTCTGTAAGTGGCGCAACTTTCAGACTTCCTCTAATATACTAATTCCTTATTTTATCCATTCTTGTCACACCACACATCCACCTCAACATTCTCATCTCCGCTACATGCAATCTTTTTTCGTCCATCTTCTTCACAGCCCAGCATTCCGATCCATACAATACGACAGGTCTAATCACGGACTTGTATATTTTCCCCTTTAACTTGAGGGGCATCCGTGGGTCGCAAGTTGTTCCAGTGACCTGTCGCCATTTCATCCATCCTGAGTTGATCCGGTGCGTTATGTCACGGTCTACCTCACCATTCCCTTGGACAAGCGACCCGAGTTACCGGAAATCGGAACAGATAGGTGTGGGCGTTCCGGCAAGAGTTATTTGCGTAGGACTGGAGAGACCGCCGAAATCACAGAATAAGTATTCTATTCTATCATTATCGCTTTCGGTGACACTAATTATAAATCTGTCTGAAACACTGTTGATCATGTGGTCGAGACCATACATTTTGTCTTCTTCTTTAATTTTAAGAGACACGCAGCTACTCCATTTTTCAGGTGTGATATGTTGAAGTCCTTCTGTAAAAAGTTTTTTTACTTCTGTCATTTTGAAGGTTTTGTTATTTCTTGCAACATATCCTTTAGCCTGCGCCCATACCAACTCAATGGGATTAAGCTCACAGTTGTATGGGGGCAGACGTAAAACAATTATCCCATGCTGCACTGCCATCTCGTCCACAACATACTTATCGCAATGTTCTTGTTTGTGCTGCCGTACGATGTCTATAAGAGTAGCTTTAACCGTTGTTGCTTCGAATGAAATATTTTTGCTCCTTAGCCACTCTTGTATTCTAGGTTTAGTCCAAGACATTTTAGGCAGCGATTCTAGTTTGCTGGAGTGGTAGGGGGCATTATCCATCACTACTACGGAATTTGGTTTTAGTTTTGGCAAGACCCCCCTAAACCACTTATCAAAGGAATTGGCATTCATCTCTTGATGATAATCTTCTTAATTTTTTTTGGCTTCAAATATTAATAAGCTGTCTTCTACGAATCCTTCTTCACCGCTTATATGGCCGATAGTTAATCGTTTGCCCTTTCCTGAAGGCTGTTTTAAGCCAGTGGTCAAGCCATCTAGGACGGCCTGGCGGGACGATAACACTGTCTGGTCAATCCATACCTTCTTCGGTGCATGACCTTCAAGATAGTGAAAAATATCAATTAATTATTGAAAATACAATTTAATGTAAAGGAAACAGAAAATTGCAATAACCTTCGTTGATCCAGGTTTCATCTTGGTAATAAATATACCTTCCTTCCCTTCAATACTCTTTAATTTTTCGAAGGTATCGCTGGCGCCATAAAATAATGGCCTGTCTGTCAATTAATTTTGTGACATATTTGAAATTTAAATGTTTCATAACATTTCTTAATGTACTCCAAGAAAAATTGGGTAAGTCTGGGTTTTCATTGATAACCTTAAGAATCTGTAAAGTAATAAAAAAAGTTTTTGAGTAAGGAAGTCCACGCAATCTAATACTTTGGTTTTACAAAGAACATTATGGTGGACACAGAATATAATGCAGTAGAAGGAATAGAGTTTAAGTTACCTTTATAATGGTGGGTGACTCATTTGCATAGAAAAAATGATGTACTTTTGGCCTTATAGCGGCAAAAGTAAAATCGTCTAATTTATCTTTGAAACTGTGTTTCGGTCCACGTTTCTCGGGAGACTTAAATTGTTCATTTTCTTTGTATTTTTTAACACACTGTAAACGGAGGTCACACCAGTTCCCAAAATGTCAGCTGTTTTCGAAACACATTCTTTTTTGTTTCGGGAGCCTCGATAGGTAATAGTGAAGCAGCTTTCTCCTCAAATACGTGTTTGTAGACGTTTTGTATCATAAGTTTTTCGGTAACGCTTAAAGCAATCCGTGGTCTCTTCTTTCTTGGAAACAAGCTTTGGCTTGACGTGCTTGGTTGAGGATCCATATCGTTTGTACGAAACAATATAGCAACAAATAAACACAACGTAACTTAACAAAAACAATAACTAAATAGCGTGAGCGCAGAAAAAACTTTCGTGCTAACAGACCAGAGGTTAGAAGCCGGATTACAAACAAAATGGCGACCGACGCGCGCGGCTTTGATCGGTGTTGGCACTAGTCGCCGCGCCGCGCTTTGTAATAAGCCGTCAAAAAACTGATTGTATGTAGTTACTCGTACGTACTACTAGTAACTTATATCAGAGCACTTTTATACAATTTAATTGTAAAATAGAAATAATATTCTTTTATAGTTTGAAATGATTAACAATTCACACTCATTGTTTATTCATCTGATTGAACGAGAACTGAACGCATCATTATTACTTTAAATATGGCAACATTATTTTACAAAGTGATATTAGCTACTGTCAGTTGGCTTCGTCTAATTAAAAATACGACTTTAGACCCGATTTCACCAAACAATTCTTAACGAGCCATTAGCAAATGTTCTGCTAAAATTGACGTAGACGTGACAAGTGAAGAAATACCTATATCCATACAGTCTCAAACTATAGAATATGTCGCAGATTATACTTACCTCGGACATCTAATCTCAATAAAATCCTGTACAGAAAAAGAAATCGATCGAAGAGTAAAGAAAACGTGGAGTAAATACTGGGCTATGAAGGAAATTTTCAAAGGCCCCATACCCACAAAACTGAAAACGAAAGCGATGAACATCTGCCTAACGCCGGTTCTTACCTACGCATGCCAGACATGGTCCCTCAAAAAATCACTCTTAAATAAAATAAGAACCTGTCAAAGAGGACTAGAAAGGAGTTACATGAACATCAAATTGAAAGATAGAGTCAAAAGTTCACTGATAAGGAAAAGAACAAAGGCGAAAGATGCAGTCAAACAGGTCCTGACATTAAAATGGAAATGGTCTGGTCATATTCAGAGAGCTACGGATCAAAGATGGTCACAAATAATCACAAATTGGTACCCAATATATAAAAAACGAAGGAAGGGTAGACCATTTAAAAGATGGAGTGACGACATCGTAGAAATAGCCGGAAACTTATGGTCCAGACGGGCAAATGATAGAGCCACCTGGAATGGTTTGGAGGAGGCTTTCACCGCAAAAGGCGGCCCTTACTCCTAACAATACTAACCTTATTTAAAATCAAAACTAACATTACTAACAAATAAATAAATAAATAAGCATACATAATAGTAGATAAGAAATACATACATGTAAGGGATTAAATAAAGCTAATAATAATAATAGTTTGAAATGATTAACAATTCACACTCATTGTTTATTCATCTGATTGAACGAGAACTGAACGCATCATTATTACTTTAAATATGGCAACATTATTTTACAAAGTGATATTAGCTACTGTCAGTTGGCTTCGTCTAATTAAAAATACGACTTTAGACCCGATTTCACCAAACAATTCTTAACGAGCCATTAGCAAATGTTCTGTTAAAATTGACGTAGACGTGACAAGGCGTTGCTAAATCAAACATTAATTATTATTATCTATTATCGAGTGAACAAAAACGACCGGTCAGACTTTTCATTCACTCTCGTTTTTATGCAACCAAATTAAAATGTCATGGCGTCTAAGCAAAACGTTCTATAAACAGTGTAATTCTCTATTAGTCTTTTTAAACGTCAAATTCGTAAAAATGTTTTCAAATGATTTTGTTTTGTGGTAATTTTTGTTGGCTGAGCTTGCTAACAATGGAACTAAGATATCATTGTAACACAGTGGTTTAATAAAGTACATTTTATTATAACACCATTTGTAAAACACAGGATGATAGAAACAACAGTTGCTAGGCAACAACTAAAGAAGACTACTACTCTTAAATACATAGTGAATTATATATAACCGTTATGGTACTTACAGCAATTTTTGATTCTTCTAAATTGTAATTTTTACTTATTTTGTGTGTTAAAATGTCGAAAAAAAGTCGACGACCCAATTTCAGCGCTAGTGAAAAATAAATTTTAATAGGACTCATTACAAAACATAAAAATGTAGTTGAAAACAAAAAAAACAGATGCAGTGACGATTGCTCATAAAAATGAGGGTTGGAAGGTGCTCTCTGTGATGATGGAGCGGTCCTGTTACTAGTGGGAACCACTGTCAGCTTTTACACTACGTTAGGTAGGTAACAAACATTTCTAATAATATTAAACATCATGGGTAGGTATCTACTTACGTAAGAAGTTGTAATCCGAATCATAGGCACATTTTTATTACAATTCACATACCTAATATGGCAATTTTAAGGTAGGTACTAACCGATTTGATGGATATTGAAGTTTATCTTCAATCATTTGCAAGTCCTCTATACAATATTCTTTCAATAAACGAAACCTTGTCCTGAAATCTAGATCGTTATATTCTTCAAAATATCACGTCACGTCGATCTTTGTATGTTTTAGGACGTCGAACATTATTGTCTAAAAGTTGTAAATTTTCTAAAATATCATCATTTCCGTGTTCAAAAATAAAATTATACGCCGCTTCCATTTTATTTGACCAACTGACAACCAATTGACAGCCGTTAAAAGCATTAACGGACCTTTGGAGCAGCGATTAAGTTTAACGCCTTGTTAAGAGGATTAACCATTCGTTAGTACTTGGTGAAACACTCACTACGCTAAACGGGCCGTTGTATATTTAATGGGACGTTAAAACTTACTAACAGTGTATGGTGAAACTAGTTCGTCAAACAAATATTACTAAACGCTATCACACTGTTTCGGTATAGTTAACGGTATCGTCCGTAGTATCCCCTATGTAGTCTGTGGTATCGTCGCCGACATTGATAGTTGTGCCGATATTGGCGGACGACACAGTGCACTTGTTCACTGCTGCCATTATTTACCACGAATACACTATTACATTTTTGAAATCGAGCGGCGATGTAAGCTTTTTCTGGCGCAAAGCAACTATTCGAGGCCGCCGTGCCATACTGCAAGACAATAAGCTGTTGGTTGGTTACTCGTTGTCGTCCGAGCTAACGATATATCGGTGACTAAAGAATTCTTTAGTCATTGGGAAACGGCCATTTGCACGCAGAAAGTGTGACGTTTCACGGTGACGTTTGTTTCTAGAATCAGAATAAATATCAATTTAAGCTCGGTCCGGTTTTTATATCTTACGACGAGGAAGCGAGTAGCTTTAAACGATTTACTCGCTCAAGAAGCGTACTAAATATTGTAGGTCCCATGTAAGTAAAGTGTTTCTCATTTCTCCTGTCGCAGGTCTGCTGGAAGAAATTTCTTAAGAAATAAGCAGTACCTTTGTACTCATCAATATGATTATGTCTTATCTGTATCTATTTTTCTGTGTGTACATAAATAATAAAATAAATAAATAAAAGAGACACATAGTAGATGGCTGAATGTTCACACCACCAGCGAGTCTCGTTTGTCACAGCGACAAGAGCTATCAAAGAGAGTACTCGCTCAGTGACGCTCGCTTGGTGGACAGAACACTCGCTGAGAGACTTACGCTTGGTACATCATACCAGCAAGTTGTCGCTCGTCACTCGCTGGTCTTTGCTCGCCAACTCGTTTTTAGTGGTGGATCCACAGTTGTAGCACGCGAAATTCAAATGATTTTACGTTTTTTGCATATTTTAAAGTTAGATTTGTTCCATAAGAGAATCCTATCTTAAAGAGATGTATTAATGATTCTAATGATTGTAATTCTGTCAATACATATATGTTATAGTCGCGAATCATATTTTGATCAAGTATAACCTGACACTGAACTGCAAATTGCAAAAAAAGTAAGAACAATTTTTCGCGGGCAAAAACTGCGGAGCCACGTTATTCGCCGGTGGTGAGGCAGGTGTCTAAGACGGATAACCAATCGTCTAGCAGTATCAGGTTCTTCGAAAAGACACTCAAAACTTTATTTCGGACTTGGTTGGAGGCACTTCCCTTAACACATACATTGTCTAGTGCATTACAAATAGGTACTTAGTTCACAAGAATGTAACTATTGTGTCTGCATCGCGGACAAATAGTGTTAAAACTAGAAAAACTTTCTACGACTGCTTAGATACTGGAAAATATCATAGTAGGTGATAGGCATAGGATTCCAACATACCTAAAGAAGAACATTAATAATATTTGCCCGAATTATGATTTTTCCACGAATATCTTCGAACCTGTAAGTTTCGTGTAAATCTCTATTTTGTCTTCGGTTAAACATTTACCGAAGTAATATTCGCTATGAACATTATCGGAAAAAGTAAGACACCTGTTGAGCATATTTTTAAGAATAGTATACAGGGCCCATGAAAATCTTCTATCCAAGGGCTTCCCGAAACACCCCCACGTATGTTCAGCGGTTATTTAGGCTATTGAGCTAGACATTTTAAAGCTAAAGAAATTCTCAACTGACATCAGATTTGTTTATTTTTCTCATTCTGTGTCGCATTTTTTGTGAATATTTTCATACTTGGTAGTACCAAAGTTAGCCAAAGTATCATGTCTTGTGTTTCCGGTTGGAATAAAACATACCTATACTTTCTCGTTCAGGATTATTCGTGAAGAGTATACTGTTGATTGCTGAGTACGTATGGGTGACTGCTAAGTTCGTCTTCTTCTTAAAGTGGGTACTGGAGATCACCACCACTGCAATATGTAACTATTGTTAAACAACATAACTTACGAAATGTGGGTGCAATACAGGTGCAACTCGGCTTAACCCTACGGGAAATACAAGCGTGTTGTTATGTGTGTTATCAATAGTAAATTATATTGCATTTTATTCAATAAGCTATGTTAAATTCATTAATCTGCCGTCCACTAACTAAAAAGCCGCTAAGCCCAAAAAGTAGTTTTCGAGAAAACGCAAAAATAAGTGGGAATTGATGTCTCTTGAAAACTATGCTACCTAGGAACAAGGTTGCAAGTTATATATGTAGGCATAGTCTTTGCGCACAATATGTGATATATTTCATTCATTTATATTAATCACATTTTATTTAAATTCATTTTCTAACTTTTAGCTAAGGCATTTTTTTTCATTTTTATATAATATACTGCACTATAAGGCCGCTAACCATACCTTAACTGCTTTATAGCAAAGCAATTTCTTGTAGCCGCCACGTCTTGTACTTATAGTAAAAATTATCAAAATATACTTAGTTATAAAGCAGTTAAAGGATTTTAACAGACTTATAGCCTAGTAACTAACACTTTGAAGACTAACTTTGCTTACTTAGAAAGCAGTTATGGGATTTTAAACGCGTTTAAGCTCGGTATTGTAAAACATATTTTTATACTGGTTCTCCAATTGCTTAACTAGAAGGCAGTTAAAGACATCTCGCTAGCAATTAACTGCCTTTTAAGTAAGCACTTGCGGGTAAAAAGTTGAGAAGATAAAAACTATTTTATGAAAATCAGAACTTTATTTATAAATAATAAAGAATAGACAATCAGTAATTGTATAGGAACTTAACAAATAGCTTATTATTAATTCAACAATATAAAATAGAAAAACCAAGTTTAATCAAACTTTTACAAATCTTATTCAGAAATGAGATCACAATTACATCTTTAATAATAATCAGTATTCGCGAAACCATAGGAAAAATTATATTATAATTATTTTATAAAAATACCGAAAATATATTAACTAGCATATAATTCTCTTGCTGTTTTATACTTGTCATGGTGTTTTGCCCATGTCGAACATGCATTACAATCAGGTAGGTATAGCTTGCGTGCGAACATTACGGTTTGTATCAAGACTATGAAATCTGTAAGATTCGCATATTTCGCATTCCTCATTTCCTAGTCGAGCGAACCATATGTTTAGACTCTTTAGATGTGATCGGTATAACTCATAGCCCTTTTTGTATTCTGGATATTTCGAACAAAAGTCAGAATATACATATAAACGTAATATTAATTTCACTGGGCAAATAACGACGATGAGGCGTGTTCATGACGATAGTGCGGTGCAGCTGGATTGAAATATTTAATATGTTCCGTAATAATATCTCTATTAAGAGCTGGAGTCTTTACGTGCATGCCCCGTTTACCAATATCTTTGTCAGGATTAAGAGAATTAAGCAATATTTTATCTTTTTTTTGGCAGTAACCTAAAGTAGTTAAGAAAAATACTTTTCACTCCTTCATTAAAACTCCATCACTCTTTTGTAAAGTAAATGCTCTTTTTGCATTTCTCTTAGGCTCCTGAACATATTTTCTCTTAGGAACTGCTACCCTATAATTACTTCTTATAAATAATCTGCTTTCAGAATGTGTCATCATCCAATACTTGTTGCGTTCCTCGGGAGTAAATATAGTTGAACAACATTTTGTACACTTCATATCACAGCCTGTTTTTACATTGTACTTGCTTCTGCGTTCCTTTTCTTTCTCAACTAATCTATCTTTCAAGCTGGTATCATATTCTTTCTCTTTGTGGAAGATGGTGGTGCTAAATTGACTAAATCTGTAGAAATAGAGCAATCAAAAATAGATAAAGATGTACGTCTTCTTAGGTAACCGATGTCCAATAATCTCTTCTGTTCTTGTAAATTATTGAGTATGTCGTCGCGTTTTTAATTTTTTGGGGAACGTTTAGGTATTGATGTTTTCCTCTTTTAGGATTTGAAACTGTATTTTGTCTATGCATGTCATAACCATATTCAGTATCATCACTAAAAACTTCACCACATGGTTTTTGGTAGTCCTTATCCTTAACGGAGTCGTCACTGTCATAATCTAATATTTCTGGTATAATGCAGTGAGAAGAAGATGGCACCGGGGAAGGAGGGGGCATCGATTCGTGGCAGTATATGGAATTTGTTTCAAGCTGTTGAGTTAATGTTTCTGTTGTAAGCTTCAGAGTTTCTTCTGGTTGGCTGTAATTATATGTGATTTGTGTTTCATTGAATTTTTGAAACACTTGTGATGTCATCGAGTAGGTAAGGTTCTTGGTAGAGAAGATTAACTAAATCGTTATTGTTCATGCGGGCGTACTTTGATTCTTTTTGGCTAACAAGTGGAAATGCGTATAGATGGCATGCTGTTAGTGTCAAGGCGTTGTGCAGTTGGAAATTCCTGGTCCACCAACACACTGTTCATCATAGTTTGGATCCTTGATGATATACAGGAACGTCTAAAATACAATGAAATATAATCAGTTAACTAATGAACCAATTATACGACACATCTCTTTCACACTAGTAGGTTTAAAACAATCGACAATCGAAACACATACCTAAAACAACAATTACGATGAACTTAGAAGCAGTAGGTACTTTAAAACCCTTTTGCAATAGGTAGGTACATAATGAAAACTAGCAGCACGCGTTTTACCTGTGCAGGTATTGCGGAATACAGAAAAATGTATGTTAACAAAAACAGGCATTTAATTTTATAGAGTCAAACATCCAAACATACTTTCGCATTTATAATAATATTACAAATAGCTATTTATTACAGTAAATGAAATAATAATGTCAGCTTACCTTTGCCTATTTTGTCCGTCCGCTACGAGCACCCGACATGAAAGGGAAGGAATTATAGCCTGAGCTGGTCAAACGCAAACGCAAATCACAAGCGTTTAACTGCTTTTTAGTCTAGTATTGTCGTTTAACTGCTCTCTAGCGATTGATATTTAGCTAATACTAATTTCAATACATAACATAAGAGCCGCTATTGGCGTATAACTGCTTTCTAGTGTAGTTTTTCTTTATAACTGCTTTATAGTTAAAGCACGATGTTCAGATGGTTATTTGTATGACACAATACATGAAGGTAGTTAAAGACGCTTAGCTGCTTTTTAGTCAAGCATGATTAGATAACGTACTTTTAGTTAAGTAAATTTAGAAAAAATGATACATAAATTTGCCGCTAAAGTATGCTAACGTCTTTCTAGAGAAGTATTGTGGCTTAGCCGCTTTTTAATTAAGGAAGTAACGAAATTTATGTGGTTTAACTGCTCAGCAATGTTCTGTATCTCTAAAACTATAAATCATAGAAAAATGATTCTTACACCAAAAGAAACAGCATCGAAAGTTGTATAAGACTACATTAAAAAGTGAAAAACGACCAACTGTGGCTTAACGGCTTTTTAGTTAGTGGACGGCAGTAATATTAAAACTATTGTTTTGACTATTGTAGTACCGACTGAGTTCGTGGATGGCACGACTAACCAATCACGGCGCATTTTACTTGGAACGGAGTTATAATGGGGGGGGGGGGGCGCAACGCCATCTTGGTTGTCGTGCCAGTCCGGTGAGCTCAGTCGTGCAGTCGTGTATAAGACATCGAGATACGAGTACTAAAGCTCGTACTGTGTTTTTAAAATATACCTATTTAGTGTTGATTGTGACGTATATTTGAATGACAGTTAATTTCCATATTTAAACTATTACTAGATTCTTTGTAAGAGTACAGATTATACATGAATTTTATATTATTTCATACAAAGAACAGCGGTTACGGTGGGTCGTGGGTTCAATAGCATTCATTCTGGTAACGTTTCGTTTAATTAAGATGAGGCCTTCACTGTGTAATACTTATTTATTGTATTTTTTGTGTGATGATGATCGCTGTTGTAAAAAGCGATGCTCAACATCGAGTGATTATAAAAACGAATGCTCCAGTAAACGTTGAGATGGCGCACTACATAGCTATGAAATGCATAGTATTACTTGCATGGTTAGGTACATTATACGTGAATGCTGTCCGTGAATGCTTTCAGTTTTATTGCGACACTATTATCATAATCGTAACACTCTTCTTATCGTTTTCTAAAAGATAATAACAACCCGAAAAGCTTAAGAGCGACATAATCGTAGTTAGTCAATGGAAATCATATCATGTTATTTATAACATCACACATATTTTCCCCAGATTACATCTACATTTTGCCTGTTATGTTTAAGTCCCATATAATAGGGGTCGAGTTTATTGCCATCAACCGGGCACGAATCCAGATTTCGTTCTGCTACTTAGAATGCCTAATGAAAACCCCATAACAATTTGCCGGACTTGGGATGTTTAGCAGTAACATCATTTCAATAAAACAAAATTTAAGAAATCACTTACCTGCCACACATAATAAAACAGACACAGATACAGCAATAGAATGCATTATTAACCCTTAGTTAGTTGACCTATGTACATAGTTTATTAAAAGGTTTAAGGTGGATCCGCAGTGGTAGTCCGCGAAATTTTAATTTTCTTATTTTTTTTACAATTTTCAGTGTTAGGTTGTATCTTGATCAAAATATGATTCGCGTCCTGAACAAATATGTATTTACAGAATTATAAACTTTAGAATCATTAATACATCTATTGATTTGTTGCATTGAGTGAATTTTTCATGAAATCATGACATTTGAGAACAAATCTAACTTAGAGAGATGTATTAATGATTGTAATGATAATTCTGTAAATACATAGGTATTTTTTATGGTCACGAATCATATTTTGATCACCCTTACACTGGATCCTCCTTAAAAATAAACGGCTAATTGTACGTGTGAAAACGTACTTTCATTGGAGTTGGTAAACTACTGCACAGTTTAAAGTTGATTATATTACTGACCAACTGAATTATAACAGTGGTGAATAGTCGAACAGAAAATGCAGGATACCTCACTTGTTTACATGGACTCACCAGCACAATGTAAATAATAATATAACCGAAGTGTCAAGATGTTTCCTTCATTTGCGACGTAGCTACATTTCTTTGTTGAACTGTATTTATTATATCAGGAATTTCTCAGTAGTAGCCCGGAGTCTGGACTTGAACATAACCGGTGAAATGAGAGATAACCGGATAAATCGAATGACTTGGCCATCGCACGGCAACTTAATCACATAAGAATAATATACTACATATTTTAAATAGTCGTAATTGAACATAACGCTAGCGGATCAAACTTATGTATTATGTCGTGGCCAGATCTTAGAATTGATCATTTCATGAAATGAACATCGACCACTAGTCACATCATGAAGTGGCCTGGCCAGATCATTGAATACTCAACGTTTAACGATATGAACAGTTAAACGCAAGGGATACTTCATGATGTGGCCAAACATCATGAAAAATAGATCATATCGTAAAATAGTTAGATTATCCACCGGTAGAGGTTAAAACTGTGTCTAATCGCGCGAGCCGAGCGAGTGAAGTGAGCGATGCCGCGGAAGTGGCCGGCGAGCGCTACTTCCAAGTTGGTTGCAGTTACTTGGTTATTTTTACTACACCTTTCACCATGGATACCCTACATTAATGATATGGCCAAACGTTGACTGACATATCATTAAATCTTGACGTTTAAACGATATGGCCACTGTTAGCTGGCCATTTCATGAAATGATCAATTCTAAGATCTGGTAACGACACATACCTACACAAACATAAATCAAGCGCTCAGAGCGGGTATTTTACCTCTGTAGCCGAAATGTAGTTGTATAATAAGTAATGTTTTTTGTGTTAATTTAATAATGATGATGTTTACAAGCTAGTGTTTATTAATTAGTTAACTTGTGACTAGGATTAAGTGTTGATGTCAACGTCACAAAAATCTCATAGCACAAAATGTTAAATTATTATGAAAACCTGGACTTATTAATTAATATAAGTCTGAAATCGCCAACCCGCATAGGGTTGCCAGGTGTCCAGCTTTTTACAGTCGTGTCCGATTAAATATATACAAGTCCGGTCTGTCTGAGTTTTGTTAGGATTTTCGTCAACCCTGCTTCGCCAAAAGATGCAGAACGAAAGCGCACGAGCGACTCATTGATGTTTTAGTTACTTTCTATATAAAGAAGTTACAAATTCCATTAGTAAGAAAAAACTATGATTCATAATAACATTTAATTAAGAATAGAGGAAGTAATTCTAAAACGAATAAAAGTAACAAATACTTACACAAATAAAAAAATCGAGTTTTATAAATCTTTTAAATACGAGTTAGGCTTTCAGGACAAAATATGCGGCTAAATATGAATCTGTGTCCGGCATTTCTATTTTTGGCCTTGGCAACCATAAACCCGCATGAAGCAAGCGTGGTGTTCAATGCATTCATGCCTTCTCTGTATGAGAAGAGGCATGTGCCCTGCAGTGGGACATTATAATAGGTTTTTATTTTATTTTTACAATAAAATTAATATTAACTGCTACTGTTACATGGTAATATTAATATAAAAATAGTGGTGTGCCCGTCAGACTGCTGGTCTCGAATTCGAACCCAAGGCACGCTCTTCTGACTTTTCGGATTCATGTGCGCATTGTATAATAAAATTATCACTTGCTTCAAAAACGGCGAAGAAAAACATCGTGAGGAAACCGGCATGCCTGAGAGATATTTCTCGACGGCATGTGAAGCCAAGTCAGAGGCCCATGGGCGGCTTTAAAACTCTGACACTAAGTTAGACACTAATCACACGAAAAGAAGAAGAAGTAGAAGAAGACCATGTAACAGTGATTGTAAGTCAATACATAAAAAAGCTAGATACGTCAACACAAAATAGTCCATAGGCGCCGAACATTTCCAGGCACCTAACACAGACATTGAACGGTTTCCACTACACTAAACGATAAATCCCGTGAAAGTGAATTACATTGTTTGTGTACAAAAGTTATTTTGAAACTGTCGCCCACAGTGCCCGTTGTTGATAAGTGGTCCACTGGACCGGGAATGCATCAGGATCAATACACAGTGATTATTTTTACATAGGAAATAGGAGATAAACCTTTATTTTTTCAAGCCAGCATTTGATGTCGTTATCAGTGCCTGCTGCCTATGTACTCAACAACCTCATGAATAAATAACTTTTACTATGGGACCAACTTTGAAATTGCAAAAAAAAAAACTGTTGTTCCATAGTAAAGTTTATTATCTACTGTTCTAAACTGTGGGACAGCCGTTAATTTTGTCAAAGTTGGTCCGGTAGTAAAAGTTAATCAGTTCAATGGTTTAAAGCACCTCTTAAGGGTACCTACGCTAGTCGGTCATTCTTTCATACAAACGTAGTATGGTGGTTACTCGTCTGTCTGACGGTGTACGTGCAAAACTAAAAAATATATAAATTTGTCTTGTCTGTATGGAAACAGAATTAGAAAAATAAATAGTTTCGAAGATAAGTGTCGAAACTTCCATATTTTGACACAAATTTTAACACGTCTTTGAGCGTAAATAACTTATGTAGTAAAAAACTGTACAGAGATAGATAATTTAGTTGTTGTTGTAGTTGAGTTTTTTGTCCTTTGGGCGTATGCCTGTTCATGAAATATTATGCGCTAGTTTTCGATAAATCATCGTCTATTTCACTAAATAGATTAGTAAAAAAAAAACTAGATAAATAAATACTAAATAAATAAAAATAAATAAATAAATAATTAGACTTATTAGCATGCATATATTAGTCACGCCCACCAACGAGTTCGAGCCGTCGACTCGAAAGTATTTTTTTTAACACCTTATATATAAAACTGTACAGAAAATAGGTATAGACATAAACATAACATAACATCACGACTTGTTTCCCCGAAGCGTTGGGCAGAGGTGTACAGTACACTTACATTTCGCCAGTTATGCTAGGTATAGGCATTGTTCAAATCAAGCATTTAACCTTGCGTAACATTATTGTATTTTTTTTAAAATTCTTGTTGTGGATTATTTCAAACCGAATTGCTGGTTTACTATAGTATTCTCTGAGGAATGGCAACCAATCAATGCCTGTATTACATGCTCTTTATTATCATAAACCCACAAAATAACCTTATCAAAATTATTTACTGTATGCCAAATCAGATAGGAATTACAGATTTCTATTCCCTGTGGTTTCAGCTGCGAATATTAACATTCCGATCATTCCCAAAGGTGTCGTAAGCGTGGACGAAGGGACAGAATCTATATTATTATATCATCTTCATTTAATATCCACAGCTGAATCTGAAGCATTATGAAAAGGTTGGACTAATCTTTGTCGAGAGCCATTTGAAGCTTTGTTGTCGTCTCTATTTGGCCCTCGTACGTTTGTAAAAGTCTTTTTATAATACTTGATCAATCAATCTGCCTAGCCTTTTCCCAACTATTATTTTTTGTATTCAGTCACTGTGTTACTGTGTAATATCAGTATTTTACATGGAGCGACTGCCTATCTGACCTCTAAAACCCAACTTTTGGGCTTCTAACTACCCGTAACGACTGTCGAAGATCTAAAAATAACAGCCGCGACCAACGGCTTAACGTGATTTCCGAGGCACGAAGGGGTCTCGATATGTAGGTAATGGATGGTCACCCATCCACGAACGCACCCGCAGCAAGCGTAGCTTAAACTTCGATCGACCCGTACGGCTGTTATCATTTAATCTACCTTCGTATTTTTGTAAAAACACTCGTGCCTACCAAGTTACGAGTGTTTTCACAAAAATACGATGCCACACTGGGTTCGCTTCAGTAGAAATATGATTTGTATTTCACAGATTGATTTAATTGTGTATTTCACAGATCGAATGAATACATAATAGAGGAACTCAACATTACCAGGCGGCTATCTATAATAGGTATACCAGGTGCGTGCCCTCAGCTTTTTCGGACATATTATGCGTTCACCTAAGCGTGGTCTGGAAAGGCTTATGTTACTACATCGGGTGGAAGGAAAACGCGCTCAAGGCAGACCACCGGTAAGATGGTCAGACGCGATCAAGAAGGCTGTTGAACGCAGCATTTACCAAGCGGTCCACACTGCAGAAGACCGCATAGCTGGGAGACGCGTCGTATGTGGTCGCCATCCTCGGCGTCGAGGGATCGACGAAGAAGAAAAGAATAGTTCCCCCTGAACATCAAAGAATGACATTATGTTAATTTTTTATTGACCAAACCAAATAATAATTATTATTATGTACCACAACCTAAGATCTCAATTAATTTTAGAACACATTTAAAAATTGTTGAATGTTAATTAATTGGTTTATTCAATTGTTTTTTTAATTTAATTAGTTTGTTTTATTTTTTTTATTTAATTTGTTTTTTATTTTAATTTGTTTTTTTCATTTAATTTAATTTTTATATAATGCATTAATTTTATACTTTTTGCTGTGCCCTACACTATAGGGTCCGTAATTGTACCTTAGCATTAAGCCATTGTAACACCTTAATACCCACATTATGGAATGCAAATAAAGATATGAATATGAATATGAATTTTATTTGCCCAGCTCTGAAAATTCACTCAATCTTTAGTTTGAACTGTGTAATGGTGACTTTTAAACATTTATAGACCTAGCTACCTCACCAGAAGTTACATTTTAATTTAAAGTATTTATAATAACATACCATAAGCGTAGCCCCGAAGGGTGAGGTAGAAGTGTACCTGTAGTACACATTTCGCCATACTCGCCACTTTCGCTATACTATAATAATAATAACGCGCGCGGCGTGCGTCTATGACCAGATATATGAACGTAAACGAGGCAAAAGGAGTATGTATGGATCTTAGCAGGTGGCGTTCTGTAGTTTCGTCGATAAGGCTTAACAAAAGGCTTAACTGGGGTCCTCATTTAACATCCCTTTCAGTACGGCTAAGTTCAGCAGCATATGCTGTGAGAAAAATCTGTCAATTTACTAACTATAATAGACTAGCCTCGCGGTATCTACATCAAGATACCGCGAGGCTAGTCTATTATAGTTACTTTCATAGTATTATGTCGTACGGTATTCTACTATGGAGACGGGCTGCAGGCATCGAGTATATTTTTATTCTGCAGAAAAGAGCCATGAGAGCCATATATGGCCTCCGCGGGCGCGATTCTCTAAGGGAACTGTTTAAAGATATTAATATCATGACGGTACCTTGTCAATATATCTATGAATACATTATGTACGTGAAAAATCTACATCTTTTTAGTAAAAGAGGTGCAAGACACAATGATATCACTAGGAATAAGGACCAATTAGTTCAACCGGGTTTTAGGCTGGCTAAAGTACACTCATCTTTCATACTACTGGTACAACTTTCGGGTACTATTTAAAATGTTACAATAAAATACCCCTCCCCACATACTTCAATTGTGAATGAAACGAAATTTTAATCTTATATTAAACGCACACAAGCACGCAAGCATATTATATATGCTTGGCTGCTTGGTTGGGGGATTACATCGCTGATAAAAATGCTTGGCTCAACGCTGGTCCTGCTCCACAAGGGCGCATTAACTAATTGATTATCATTTAAAAATACCGTTGGAGCTGCTGAAGATTTTAAAAACTATCTTTGTATTGTATATATTCAATCTCTTAGCATTGTATAATTGCATAGCACATGTGCGAGTACTATGTACCGAATATACAGCTACAATTTAGGTATGTCTTTTATTGACTTGAATGTGCCCTGGCGGCTGAGTATGTCATGCTCACTCTAATGTCTCGCTGACGGTGGCGCGTGTGTTGGATGATTTAGCTCCCTTCAAAATGGCTGACCTGAATTGTGCTAATCCACGCGTCATCGTGAACGGGCGCCGTCAGTAGGGACTGGTCATCTCTTAGCTGCCACGGCGATTTTAATTTAATTTAATGTTTGAATTGTTTTCTTTTATTTCTATTACGGACGCTTTTAATATTTTGAATCCTTCTCACATGTATAACTTCAACATGAATAATGTAACCAATATTTTGTAACCATATTTTGATTTATTCTCCTTAGGTTAGGTATCTATGAAGAAGCACGGGCAAGAAACTAACGCTATGGAATAGGCAACTAGCTTCATCTTTCTGACTGACCGACCCCTTGACAATTCAAAAGTGCTTGTAATTGGTTTATTTGAAATAAATACTTTGAGTTTGAGTTTCTCCCTAATGGAAGAAGGCGAGAGTTTGTGTATGTGTACTTAATCAAATCAATTAATCAACTTTGCATAACACAGTCTAACTGCTGGACATAGCCATGGTTGCGCCACAACAGCAGCCTGACCTGGGGGTCCGGTTTCGGCCGGAGTTACGAATGTTTGAATCTCTGTCTCACTTACGGACATGCCGTGTGTGAGACGGAGAGGGAAGCGTCCGTAACCTCGGCCGAAACTACGGTTTTCGCTAATGGAGTAGACCCCCTGTTCCGCCTTTCGCATCCAGTCCGTCCCAGCTACCTTTTTAAGGTCGGTCCATCGATCCATCTAGCTTGTAAAGTAACGTTTACGTTAACGTTTTAGTTTATGTTTATTTATTTAATCCTACCTTATCTGTATTAATATGTTCACAAGCGCACTAAGTCCTTAACAGACGCACGACGGAGCATATCCAATAACGTTATACCTGCTAGTGGTAGGTATTTGCAAGCAGGCGAAGTTAACAATTTTATTTTTATAGGTGAACAGCCCGGGATATTGCAGACGCTTCTAATTTCCGCCGGGCCCGCTACAGAGTTATTACCTGGGTACTCTGCACTGAATATTTTCCTCGAGCTTACCTTTAAGTCTTGTTATAAAAAGCGGATATCGTTTTACAACCTTCACTATTAAAGGCAAAGACATCCGAGCATAAAATGTTTTTTTTTTATATCAAAGGGTAGATTTTCTTCGGTAGGGGATTTGTGTGGCATTACATCATCATTAGGTATGGACGAGATAAAGGAAACCTATTTGCTTGAACCGTGATGAAATTAGATATCCCGTTTCATTTTCTTACCAACTAATTCACAGAACGTGTGTATTCTAAAAATATTTATAGTCATATATAATATACTTTTAGAATTGACCTACGCGACCAGATAATTCTGGGCTACAATAATTTGGAGTTTCTTCGAGACTCCCAGATAAACCATAGAGACACCTTAGGCTAACCATACATGTATAAATCTCTCTATATAAATTTATTATTTTTTCCGAAATATTAGAGACGAGCCATTTTTATTTGTGTAAGAAATCGAGAGGGCATGGTTTCTTACACAAATATTAATGGTTTTTGTCTATAATTTCCCAAAATTAATATTTACGTCACAATTTAATAAACGATAGGTATCACTCGAAATAAAGTGACAAAATTCACGATTATTCACGCGCGAGCAAATTAAACACGCCGCGGACGCGATCACGCGGCACTACGTTGTTAGGTGTAAAAAATTAAAAATTCAGCTTTTCCATTGCGAACCTATAAAAAAATATGTATCAATAAATTAAATATGAATATTTTAAAGGTATAAATAGCAAAAATGGCGAGGTTTCAGCAATTTCATTACGGAATGGAATTATTCAATGGGACGCGCCTCACGCTTCACCCGGATTATGGAAGTGATTTAAAAAAAAAAGAATCAATCAGGAGTTTTTAAAATTGCTATGAATTCGCAATTAGCTTTGGCGAAATGCAGTGTTTTCGAGTTTGTTCGCATTTTCACTTTGAACGCGAACTACTGTAAATTCTTGGAGAACTTCCACAATCGCTTTTATCTGCGCTGATGTAGCTATCTTCTCTTGAATATCGTAAAAGGGGAATGAAAGGATGGTCTTTGAGCGAGTGGCTTGTTAACATTTTCCTGTTAATCAAATATTCCGAAGCCTTCAGTAAACCTACACAAAGTTTCTATCGAAAACAGCATCCCAATTGCGTTACACACTTTCTGTCACAATCCTGAGGATTTTGAAAGACATTCCATCCATTGCTTCATATATTTGAAAAAAATACTGCTCGACAACGTAAATAACGCAATGTATGTTGTCGAATACTCAGAATCAACATAACATAACATCACGCCTTGTTTCCCCGGAGGGTTGGGCAGAGGTGTACCTGTAGTAGGTACACCCACATTTCGCCAGCTATGTTTAAGTCCCATGTAATAGGGGGCGAGCCTATTGCCATCAACCGGGCACAAATCCAGACACCGGGCTGCTACTGAGAAATTCCAGATAGAAAAACCCAATAACACTTTGACCGACCCGGGTATCGAACCCAGGACCTCATGCTCAGCAGTAGCGCTTGCGACCACTAGACCAACGAGGCAGGCACTCAGAATTAAAGGCATTGCAATTTTTAGTGTTACGCGTTTGCCCCGCAGGTTAAAATGAGCTTTTGTATGAAAAATGGATATTAAAAACACATTATTAAAAGCATTGTAATATTAAATCAAGAAGCGGGCTTCAAACTTAAGTGTACTTATGAACTTAAGTGGATGTTAATGCTTACGTTCCAACGATACAGTTATTTGAACAGTCGCAAACATTTAAGTTGGTGTAACAACTTGTGAGCTGCTTAAGCTTGCTGAGTTTAACATTAATAGTATATGATTTATTGGATCTTTTTATTTCCATATATGTTACGTACTTGGAACATTTTCGCTTGATTAATTTTTTATATGAAAATCATGTCTTTTTTAAGTTTATTTGAAATAAAAACAAGATTACTCGGCTTTTATGTCTAAAATAATTATTGACGGTAAGAAAATATAGTTTATTATCCAGATATAAGATATTTTTTCTCTAGATCAATTATTCCTTTAGTTATAAACGAAATAAGAATTGAGACTTACGACATTTAGTTCCGTGCTCGAACACGACCAAAGAGCGCACGCGATATTCAACTTTATTACTGATGTGTTAGCGTTTACCACATAGTGGAGTGGCGGGGTCACATAGTGGAGTGGGGGTATGACACTATAAAATAATGAATGAAAGAACCAACAAAGTGCGGTGTGCATCTCAAAGTTGCACCAAATGGAAGTCCAACTCGGGATATTTATGTCAGGTAAATATACCTTACTCTGATACTAAAAACACATAGTTTCGTAACTACGAATTGTCTTTGTACATCACAGATCTTACCATTGTAAGTGTTAATTCGATTTCATAGCATTTAAATGAGCTTATGACGTATATAATGGGTCACCTTAAAGTCATATAATTATCTTATCTATCTTATCTAGGTTAGGTACCGAATTTTTATTTGGATCCACAGTGCATTTGTTTTTCTAGGATGCCTCCTGTTCTAATTGTAAGTTTGCAATTCCATCTAATTCAATTGATATAGAAGCTTCATCAGCTAACTTTCAGACTAACTGACCGACTTCTTGAAGATTCCAAAAGTTCCCGGAAAATGTATAATTGAAATTAATGACTATAAAATTCGTCTAAATTGAAAACAATATAAAATTACATTAAAATTGGCTTAGGAAGGTACTAAATTTTAATTGGCCTTCAGTACCTATCTTAAAATAGAAATCAACAAACAACAGTTATCATACAAAGCAAACATGTCACGAATCTGACATACTTCATTTTAGAAACTGCAACTTGTTGAGGCATAGAGAATACAAACACATTTTTTTTTTTTACTAATTATTACACTCAATATTATTGTTTGTCTGACTATCTAATACTTACCTTCTGGATACCGATAATATTATAAAATTACTAACTGCGCCCCTCGGTTTCACCGGCATAAGTCTCGATCCCGTAGGAATATCGGGATAGGAAGTATCCTATATCCTAATCCAGGCCATGGTCTGCCTATGTGCCAAATTTCATCCAACTCTGTTTTGCCGTTTTAGCGTGAAAGCGTAACAAACAAACAACAAACTCACTTCTGCATTTATAATATTGAACATTAAATACGACACGGTTAGCGCAGTGGTTAAGCGATTGACTGCTGCGCTGCATGTCGCGGGTTCGAATCCCGCACGGAACAAATATTTGTATGACCTACAAGTAGTTGTTTCGGGTCTGGCTGTTTGTGTATGTGAGTATAAATGTTTGTAAACGCACCCACGATACAGGAGAAATCCTAGTGTGGGGCAACGTTTAAAAAAAAAAAAAAAAAAAAAAAAAATATCTATATATATATAAGGGATTGGTTGGAATCCTTCGATCATTAGAACGATATTGGAATCCTGATTCTAAATTCTGCAGTTTCATGAGTTATCTCGCATAGTATAAACATAAAAATCTTTAAAAGATTGCGACTAGTTTTCCAAAGTAAAGTCTGAAAAGAAGAACCTGCCGTGCCGTGATAACATTAATTAAAAGAATGAAAAAATATACACTGTTCATTTGCTCCTGTAATTTATAATAATGAGTATCGCGTAGGAATTTTGATTATATTTCATTAATCAGTCGAGATTAAGTGAAACCTTGATTGCGGCTGAAAATTTAATGAAAACGGAAGCAATGCGCGCTTATTACACGCAAAGCGTGCTTTTTATCATCTATAATAATTATAATGATGTATTATTATAATTTTCTTACTATTATGGAAGCTAAATGATTCTTTAGGTTTTTTGCCCTGTGAAATCATTTTGGTACATAGTTTTTTATTTGTTTTGAATGTAATTATTTTTAAAAAGGAATGTTCATTCCTATAGTTATCTTCGGCCATTTTTTTTTTCAAAAGTACGCGTATTAGGTAGGTAGTGAGAACACAAAAACTAGTAAGAACTATTTTGTTTAGTTGCTTTTACAGGCGTTAAGCATTATCAAGTTAAGCATTTGCATTCAGAAAGTATCATTTAGTGAAGTGGAACGGAAGAAGAAGACCACAGATTGCCACCGGAATTCCGCAATGATAGGTATTTCATGGGAGGCGATAAGACGCGCATATTTGCCCTTTTGCAAAGCTTTTTTTACCAAGGTCGATCACAGCTCATTCGAGGGTGGTACCCTGTAATTTATACGCTTGATGCTCCACATCTCCGTAACCCCTTTCCGCCTGGAACTTATCACTTTGAAAACTTTAAATTAGCATATATTTTTATTGGATGAGGCGATTGCAATGAATGTGTGATAAAAACACTATACCTAGGTATAAACTAAGTCTAACTTTACCAGTTCTAGTTATATTAGGTCTTTACCTATGAAATTGGAGATTTGCATGATAATTTTAAAATACATATATTTTTTTTCTTTTCAGCTACCAAAGTACTGGCCCAAATTATCTATACAGTTTTGCCATTTTGATGGCAGTTTGTTTATCCCTTTACTGTAGAAGTCTGCCAGATGGGAGGCGATGAAGTCAGCGAAAGCGTTTTGTTCTGAATCTCAGGTGTTGTCAAAAAATTGTCTAATTTTTGAAAAAAGTAGAAATCTGTTGGGGCAAGGTCCGGTGAGTACGGTGGGTGACGGAGAGCTTCCAGCTGTAACTCTTGTAGCTTTGCGATGGTCTGTCGTAAAGTGTGAGCTCGCGCGTTGTCGTGGAGAAGCAATGGGGAAGAGTGATTGACTAGTCTTGGTTGTTGAATTACGAGCTTCTCCATCATTGTTTGCAATTCTTGGCAATAGACATCTGCCGTCACTGTTGTGCCATTCGGTAAGAAGCTGTGGTGTACAAGTCACTGGTCCACTAGACAGTCACCATCATCTTCCTATGAGTAATCTTTTTTTAGCGCACTGATTAGGTGCTGTACCCGGGTTTACCCACTGAGACGAACGCTTACGGTTGTCGTACAGGATCCACTTTTCATCGCAGGTAACAATTCGATTAAGAATTCCCTCGTTTCTATGCCGATTCAGTAGTGCTATGCATGCTTCGACGTGAAAATTTCGCTGTTGGTCGCTTAGTTCGTGTGGCACTCACTTATCTAGCTTTTTTATCTTTCCGATTTGACGCAAGTGCTTTAATTTTGTTTTGACACTAACACCAAGGCCCGCAGCAAGCTCAGCCGTAGATTGAGTTGGATCCGTTTCTCGCCTTCAATTCGTCGTTGTCGACAATGGTTACGGGCCGTCCGCGAGGCTCGTTCTTCAACTCAAAATTTCCAGATTTAAAACGATTCAAATTCATTTATTTGTCCGAATATGATACATTGCATGGTCTTAAATTAATAAATGATTTCATCACATTCTGCCACGTGGGGCGTGCAAATATCAGATAAGTACACAAATAAAATTATTGCAGTACAAAATAAAAGATAAAATAAAAATAATAAGTTAATATTGATAAATTGAATTAATAATTAGGTACGAATTAACATTACAATACGAGGTTAAAAATATTATCTAGTTTAATGTCAAAGTATTATTCAATGTCAAACTATCAAAAAAAGATTTCAAAGTTTAAAAGATTATAATTACATTCGGATGTCAGTATCATTCAAAAAGTCGTTTAAATTATAATAACACTTTTTACATAGCAACTCTTTAAGTTCCTTTTTAAACCCGTTTAAATTTAGCTGTTTGATTTTTTTTGGGATTTTGTTAAAAACCTGCGGGGCTATGCAGAATATGCTCTTCCACATTAATGCTGTTTTAGCTCTTCGTCCGCGTAACATATCATTCCGCCTGTTACGTTTAACTGTATCTGATAATTTAGGTAACAGGTGTGAATTCAGCTTAACAAATAAGGCAGTTTCATAAATATACCAAGACGGTAGTGTTAAAATTTTGTATTTTTTTTAAATGGTCCACAGCTGTCCGTTATTTGTAGTCTCTCTCATGGCTCTGATGGATCGCTTTTGCGCTTTAAAAGCGATTTCTCTATTTGTAGAGTTACCCCAGAATATAATACCGTAACGTAATACAGATGCTACAAGACCATGATAAGCTGTTAGTAGTGCATCTATGTTAACTGTTGGGGCAAGTTTATACAGGGCATATGATGAAGTACTAATTTTCTTGCATAGTGCTTCAATGTGATCTTTCCAATTGACCTGCCTGTCAATTATCAAACCTAGAAATTTTGCACTATCAACATCGTGAATTTTGTTATTCTTGTATTGGACCTCCATTTTTGAACTAGGTTTTTTATGGCCAAAGTGCATTATTTGTGTTTTGCCAAGATTGATTCTTAGATTATTATTATCAAGCCAAGATATTATTGAAGTTACCGCGTTATTAACATCAGCTTCATATGATTCTGGTTTATCACATGCAATTGTTACCTTACTATCGTCAGCAAAGAGTGTTATTGGGAAGTCTATAGCTTTGGGCAGGTCATTAATGTAAATTAGGAACAGTAGAGTAATACACTGCCCTGTGGTAAACCAAAGTATATTGTGCGCTCTTTAGACAGGTATGTTACTTCTTCTTTAGTCTTTAAGTTTAAGTTTGTTATAGCGGTAGATTGTTTTCTTTTTGAAAGGTAAGTGCTTAATAAGTCCAGAACGTCCTCTTATACCATAGGAGTCAAGCTTGTTTCTTAAGATAGTATGGTCAACGCAGTCAAAAGCTTGCGCCATATCACAGTACACAGCACAGACAGGTGTCTTACTATCAATATTAGTCATAATTTTATTTAAAAACTCATTTATAGCCATGTTTATTGTCATGTTCTTTCGGAAACCTTTTTGTTCGTTGCAGAGTATCTTCTGTTTTTCTAAGTGTAGAGCTCATTATAAATATTTTTCTCGTATATTTTGGAAAAAATTGGCAAAAGCGCAATAGGTCTATAATTTTGTATATGTTGCTTATTACCTTTTTTAAATATAGGCTTCACTATGGAGAATTTAAAACGATCCGGAAAAATGCCAAGGCTTATACATAGGTTAAGAATATGACTCAAATGTTTAGAGATTAAGTCGGCAACATGTTTTATAATTATAGTAGAAATTTCGTCATACCCTACGCTATTAGTGTTTTTAATACATTTTATAATGTTAAATATTTGTATCGGTTGACACAAACCGATTGAACCAATAATGGACCGTTTTTATGCAAGCAGTGTTAGGCCCGTACATAGGTAAATACCTATTATTTTACTTAAGTATACATTTTTTTTCTTTTCCAAATAAATATAAAATACGAGCATACCTACCTACACATTTATAAGGTGCCAACCCTAGTGGGGCAGAATCCATCAAGATTTTAGACTGATGGGGCAACCTGGAATAATTCGATAATTTTTGAAAAATCTTTTGTTATGTTTCCATTATTCGACTGGTATACGAATTTGTGCGTTAGCATAACTAAAAAGTAAAAATATAAACATTTTTACAAAAAAAACACTAAAAATAACTTTTTACAAAACAATAACCACCGAATTCCACAAAAATATACTTACGAGTAAAAGTGAAAAATAACTTTAATTTCGGAAGTAGGTGGCAAAAACGAAAATACAAAACCGTATAGTATACTAAGCATACTGTTCAATACTATACGGATCGTAAGACGCGGCGTGTATGCCTGTTTCCTTGACCTCTCAAAGACCTTCGATCTTGTTTCATATGATGTGCTTTGGGACAAGTTGAGGGACAGGGGTGCACCTGCTGAAATACTGAAAATATTCCGGTACTGGTATTCCAATCAAAAAACCAGGTAAAGTGGTCTAACACTCTCTCTTCAGCATATAGATTGGAATGTGGTGTGAGACAAGGGGGTTTAACATCCCCTAGGCTTTTCAACCTTTATGTTGATGGCCGAGTTAATGGAGCGAGCGTAAATAACATCAAGTAGGCGGACGATTGGTGTTGCTGGGCGCAACAGCTGGGGCTATCAGAGAATTGCTCAAAGTGTGTGAGACTTATGCTGCCTCACACGGACTTATTTATAATGTGAATATGTGATCTTTAAAAGATCACATATTCACTCTCGAACAGAGTCCAGACACCTGTCCGGACTCTGTTCTGGAAATAATAAGGCTGAATGGGCTCCCGTTGAACAGAGTGTCAAAATTCTAATATCTTGGACATTTCATCACCGACGACCTTAAGAATGACATAGACATTGAGAGGGAGCGTAGGGCACTAGCGGTCAGAGGAAACATGTTGGCCCGTAGATTTGCTCGATGCTCTGACCAAGTAAAAATTACTCTTTTCAAGGCCTATTCTCAGAGCTTTTAACGAGCGAGCAATCTATGGGTCAACTACACCAAGAGATCGCTGGATGTCCTGCGCGTACAATATAATAACGCTTTCAGGGTGTTGTTGCGACTGCCCCGGTTCTGCAGCGCCTCAGAAATGTTTGCTGAGACCCACACCGATGGCTTTCAAGCCATAATACGCAAAAAAAACCGCGTCACTGCTGAACAGAGTGCGGGGTAGTCGCAACTATATCCTGAGAGCTGTGGCGGAGAGTCATACTCCTAATAATAGGCATTTTCTGCGGAGGTTGATCAGGTAGGAAATATGTGTGTTTTGTTGTCTGGTCGATCTCTGCGTGGACTGTGCTTATTTTGTTTTAACCAAACTTAACTACTTTGTAATTGCTACTAACACTAGAATATAAGTTGTATTGTCATACTAACACAATATATATCACTGTTGTCCGAAATAAATGAATTTTAATTTAATTTTATTAAGATGGGTCGCAGTTCGCATAGTTGAAGCCGTGATATAGTTATAACCCTAGGGATATAGTTATGAATCGCTTTCTTTATTTTACTAAGTTTAAAGAGAAAAATATTTTCGTTTTTGCAACCGACTTCCGAAATTAAAGTTATTTTTCACTTTTAAGTGTATTTTTTTGTAGAATTCGGTGGTTTTGGTTTTGTAAAAAAGTTACTTTAGTGTTTTTTTATGAAAGTCGGTTGTTTTTTTTTTGTATAAAGTTTTTTATACCTTGTTATTTAATTACCTGTGCCACCTTAAGTTGAACTAACAATACGGTCCAATTGCACCACAAATCACTAAAAGTATTTAACGTGATTACTTGAACTCACACACTGACTTACTGTTAAAATGTTAGGAATATCGTATAATTTTACAATGTTTGTAATTTATATGTGAGCACCATGTATCCATCACATAATTAATTTATCTGTCATTCCTTCATTTTTCAATCCTTTTACCTATCGTGGTACTTATAGTAATTTTATTTTAGGTGCATCGTCTTCACATAGTATAATTATATAATTAATGTATACAAGATATTTATTGTGAAAACATTTTAAAAGACTAACGGTGGAGTTTCTTGCCCATTCTTCTCCATACGAAAACTACCTTTTGGAAGGGGCGACTAGAATCAATTATTATTTTTTTATTTAGTAAATTTTGACGTTAGAAAGTGCCTTTTTTGTGCCTGATTGAAATAAATTATTTGACTTTGACTTTGAACGTCACCATAATTATTTAAAACATCATTAAGTCTCTGTCATCTTCAAACGATCGACAGAAATAGAAATGGTTACAATTCATGTAATTGGAAACAATTATTTAAATAGACTTATGTAGTTTATTTATTTATAAAGATATTGTATAAAAAATATGTATTAGGTTAAAATATGTTGAAGCTGTTGGTACTCCCCGTCACTTGTCCATAAGGGTTCATTAGAAAACCAGCGTCAGAAAGCATTTGTCGGGCATTAATACTGAAATGAACCTTTTTGGCGCAGCCGTGAGGCACACACTATTATTGCTTTATGATTATTTTCACTTTTTATTTTGTTAAGTGTTTCACGAACTGTGTCCAAATAAATATTATTCTTTCTTTATTTCTTTCTTTAGGGTTAAATGCATTTACTGATTTGTGGTGCAAGAGAAACTTTAAGTTTGCACCCTTCAATTTGATTGATTCGTTAAGTGGATTTAGTTAGCAGCACAATTTTAATGGGATGCTATGGTTGGTATGGTTGCCCGTTACTCTATTGTGGTTATCTTTATCAGTAATACGAGAATCAACCTATAATACCTAAGTTACACTTTTTACCGATGTTACCAAATTTTCAATATTAGCGCCTATTACTAAGTAAATCCTCCGCCCAACCCTTAGGGGAAACAAGGCGTGATGTTATGTCTATGTTTATGTACTAAGTAAATTAGCTTATTTGTCTGATTAATTGTATAAGCATGTGCTGTTTATCTACAAGTAACTGATGCACTGTTATTTTACTTTGAAAATGTATTATGTGTTTGTATGTGTCTGTATCAGTGTCATCAATTGTTGGTGAACCTGATGAAAAAACTGCTACTACTATATGTAATTGAAAAAATACGAATGGATGTCAAACGTCCCATTCTCCGAGGTCTCACTCTTTATATTACGATTTACAGGCAAGCCATGCATGATTATATTACGAGTGACAAACTTAGTCGCTGGGTAGACGACGCGGACGGCTACATGCAACGTGACTGGACCGATTCAGAGGACGCGACGACGCTCTTCATCTGTCCACAATGTCACGTTCCTAAAGAAAATAAAATAAGTGTGAACTTACATACTGTCTGCATATTTGAACGCAAGCGAGCCTGTAAGTGGATTTCATTTGTACTTTGAACAAGGTAAATGTTTGTTTACATTATTTTTATATTTTTGAATAAAGAATACTCTTTATTTACTCTTCTTTTTTTACGTTGTTTTGTTCACACGCAAAATACGCGCTTGGGCGTGGAGTTGCGGACACCTGCCCAATAAACAATAATACCATTGTTCTCTAATATCAATGGCATAGAATTATAGTTATATCTATTTTCATGGACATAACGGTTCAGTATTATTGCTCTATTCTAAAATTCCAGAATTTCATCGTTACGCTTCATAAAAACATACTTATAAAAAAACGAATCCAAGCACAGCAGCTGCTAAAGGAAGATAGAATTCTAATCTCCACCGTGTAACGTAGCACAAATAATTTAATTTGTTTCTATTAACGATCTTAATGTGTTGCCCGGAGTAGCAATTATCAGTTAATGGATTCTCTAGCACTGTAATTTTCACTAACATATGATTAAGGTAAGGAATTTTCTTTGCGCATCCATTTTTAATTTTATACTCAGTATATTTTTTCTAATTGGGAATTTGTATTTTTAATTGTGGGCAGGGCTTATTTTTAGAAACAGATATTTAAGCTGATAATTTGCTGTGGCTTTTTTTTGGGTTGTAGGTAAATTTCAACCCAACTTGAACTCAATTAAAGTACCTACCTACCTACTTCATTTCGTCATCATCCTGCTACCCATACTTCACATTCACACGATCTCTTTCATGTTGCTCTAGGGCCAATTTTTTAGAAGCTTTCCACTTCCTTACCTTTATTATGTATCCGTACCAAAAGATTTAAAACGTTTCATCACGCTATTCAAAAAGCAACCAATTTTCTTAACCTTTCTGTCAATCATCTTTCATGCTGCTGCAGACGTGCCTGCTATTTTTAATACTCTATGATAAGTGTGAAATCTCACCATAGTTTTCTAGAAGTTACAAAGCGAGACATCTCAAGCGCTCAACAACTCCAGTTAAATAATATATTCTAAACATGCGTGTATGCACGAGTGCGATGTCGCCACCTGTCGTGTCGCCCGTGAACTAGCAATGTTGATAGCTCTAGTTTCAAACATTCATCACTCTGATTGTTACATGAGTTGCGGTTACATTAGATGTATAGATGGTTTAACCCTTAACTTTTGATAATGATATCACCTACTTATAACATTGAAATTTGGTAGCTTTTAGGGTTTGGAGGAATTAATAGTAGGTATGTAGGTACTTGTAGGTGGGTAGAATGAGAAAACTTTGGATAGAACCTCCTCCTCTTCTGGACACATGAAAGGAAGTCCTCATAAAAAAAGTGTGCGGTCAGCAACGTACTTTTTTCTCACGTAGGTATAATTTAAAACAAAAACAACATTTTCGCAGTCGTCATCTTGGATTTACATTTTGACCTCACTATCGACTTTAGCACCCTCAAAAACCATGAAAACGAATATCTCTTTATCGAATTAGAAGAAGACAGTCGCAAGATTAAACGCTTTTTCGCGTGACGTTTTCTCCCAGTAATATCCTACCGCAAGCCGCGTTAAAGAACTTCGTTCCAAAAATCTGTTGGAAACTACGCCCACCACTGATTTCAGGAGTCCAACAATAAATAAATACAATAACCTCCTACTAAGCTTTAAATACCAATTCTATGACTTCATTTGATTAATTAGTTCAGTTCCTAGGAAAAGACGTTTGCTAACGGATTCGAAATTTGATTGACTTCACGTAATATTTACCCCACAAATCGCAGGGAACAAAAAACAATACGAATTTAATGACACCTCATTCGCCCTAATCGGCGTTTAGGCTGAACGTATATACCCACATTATTGACGTGAAAATAAAGGCTCGTGCAGACCAGAGCGACGCGACTCGAACAATACAATTCCTAAGAAAACTTCACGGTATAACAATAGCCGGTGTCACGTCGCGCTGTCACGTCGCGCTAGTCTGCACGAAGCTTATTCAAATTCAAATTCAAAAGTCATTTATTCAAACTAGGCTGAGAATCAGCACTTTTCGAACATCAAAATTACATAAGACAGTCCCCCAAAACGCCCACCCTTCACCACTTCCTAGTGCTTTTGCTGGGAAGAAGAAGTGGCGCAACAAACTCCCCAGCAGCACAGCTGTCTGTTCAGTTAGGAAAAAAAAAAAAATTCTATACAATAATTTTTAAGATAATTTACATTACGCAAAATAAAATTTAAATTATAAATTAATAGCCATATGACAGCTAGCACACGCCAATATACCAACCAAAAACATCGAGAACTATACTCAAGCAGAAATAAAAATAACTAAACGTAAACAATATCTCAAAAAAAAAGAAAATAAAGCTTCCAGGCATAAAGGGCGAGCCCGCTTACATAAAGCTGTAACTAGAAGTTATAATTGATAAACTAGGACCATCGAGGTAAAATAAATAATTGTCGAGGTCGCTAGCTAACCACATATTATAATACAACTCATTAAAAAAAACATTGTAATGAGTAGATTATGTCAACAATATATAAAAATAAAATAAATGTACATAAAAAGTAAAATTATAAACTTTTATATAAACTCATAAAACCTGTCAGTAGGTAAACTAATTCTGGAGAAAGAACATTTAAACATTGTCTTGAAACACTTAACATGGATCTTCTTTTAAATGCGTTGCTCGCAATGAAAGTAATGTCAAGAAATGATCCATGTTTAAGTATTGCTTCTCCTTAGATCGGCTTTGAATTTGGTTTCATGCATAAATATTTTCTTTTCAAACTTTGAGTTTTGGTGTACTCTTTGCACAATTCGCAGTGAGGTTCAACGCAACGTTTTGTTATCCAGGACAACAAACGTCTGTCTCCCTGAATAAGCATACACCGCGGTTGTTACATTTGACATCCGCGGGGACACATCTTTAGTTTTCTTATAGCTTCTCTAGTTTAAATTGAACTTTAATGCCTCCACGTCACCTTTTGCGTTGGTTGTTTCTCATCTACGATTCCATAAAGATGATGGAAAAGTCATAAATGTTTGAGACCGACATAAGCCACCAAGAAGCTTATATTATTATTATGACAATAGGTACTGTTGAAAGTCGTTGTTGAAATACGGAACGCTTTAAGCCTCGTACAGACAGGCGCGACGCGACGCCGGTAATTGTTAAACCGTGATGTTTTCTTAGAATTTGTTTTGTTAGCGCCGCGTCGCACGACAAGTCGCGCCAGTCTGCACGAGCCTTCAAAACGGATTGCCATTGCCCTCAGGTATTGTAAAACTGTAGATGTGCATTAATATAAATTATTAGCCTTCCACTAACCATTTATAAGTGCTAGTTTATGCTTGACCAATATATTTATACAGCTACTCGGAAAGTGGTCAGCTTCTAAAATGTTAGTAGAACTTATAAGCCTGTGCGATCGTTGAAACCCACACATTACAGTTCTGTGTGGCTTCTAGTGGCTTCCAGTGGCACCACCCACAAACTGTGAACTACTAAGCACGCTCATTAATTGGGTTTCCACATCCAAATGGAAATCTGGTACAACCGATCCCTGTGTGTGTATCTAATCTGTTTTCAGTCCCTTTTAAAAGCTTTATTTCGTTTATTTAGATTTAAGTTGGGTTAGTTACTTAGGCTCACTTGCGCGTTTAATCGGGTGAAATGAATAAATGTAGAGTTTATAAACTTGGAGTTACATAAGTTATTAACATTTTAACTATTATTATGCGTTGCACCACTAAAAAATAACACCGGGTTAGTTAACCTGATATTTGTGTTTTTTTGTTGGGAACATTGCAGTTCATTCGACGAAACATAAAATAGCATTGCAATGTCTATGCCCTGATAAGTAGTCCGACCAAATATGAATGAACGAACAATGAACGAAATTGTATAACCATCTCTTTTACACTACATTACGATACGTAATACTTTCTAGTCTTTGAATTTTATAACATAACATTTCATTTTATTCGTATTGTATGTGGTTTTATTTAGTTTATTGATCGACAAAAACGTCGGATCAGGAAATAAATATGTGTTTTAAGTTTTATATAACCTGTTAGTTTTTTATATGAGTTCATGAATATTGCTTGTTGATATAGTACCGAATTTCCACTTATTATAACGTCGGACAATATAAAATACAAAATAAGATATCAGCGGTATCTCATAACGTCAATTTATACTGAAATTTCTAACACTAACCCAGAGTTTGTTTATCCCCAGGTTTACCTCTAACTCTTGGTCGTGCAATATGAATTATTTGTTTAACATTGAGTTAGCTGTTAATTCCGAGTTATTTAGGATAACCATTGAACGTGCAAGTGGGCATTAGAATTGTGTTAGAGATCGTCGTAATATCACACAGATAGTATAAGACCCAGGGTGTAATGTAGGCTCAAAAATAGCTCCTGAATTTCAGGCAAGCAAAGCCTGACAAAGGCTAGTAACTTATAATACATAATAAGCTAACGATCCTGTCAATACAATTGAAAAATTGATTTGAATCACATCGTATTCACAAAACTTTTGTACTCGTAGGACGTTATATTGCCGCAGAACGTAAGACTTTTCCGCGGAAACTAAATCCACAGGAGACCAGAAGTTTTCTAAAAAACGATAAGCAAGGTAAGTTAACCAAAATTTCAGGGAAGTGGCGACGTAGTGTGCACCGTTTTACGTCATTTACTTCCATTTAACTTTCAGCTAAGCTAACTTTGAGGAAGTTTATATTCCACGAAATTGAACCATAGTTTAAGGTTGTTTATTTGGGATTTCCAGGAAATTATTATGCATAATTACTGGAAATATCTTGCTTGTGCTGCCTGCTGAAAATACAACAATAATACATCAGTATAGTTTAGTGAAGAAACCAGTTATAAAATCTGAAAAATGACTTAATTTATAATATGCACACATAAGTATACCAGTAATAAATATACATTGACATTGTTGAATATAACATACAAAATGAAATGATTACTTTGTAAAATATTATATTATTTTACTTTTTGTGAATGTTAGGACTAGGTATGTGGATATTTTTTTTTTTTTTTCTTTCTCAGTTAGTTTTAATGATGGTCTTGCAGTTTAAGTAGTTTATGCGGCCTACAAAAATGTCCTTTCTTTGGTATTGTTCGTCGAGTTGAGCTCCTTAAGTTCTTAAGTACTGACAGGACAGGTCCACTCAAATCTGTGTGGTTATTTTCTCAAAAGACTATTTCAGACACTAATCTACATGGTCCTTATACGGCCTGACCAAGATTATATCTGGACTTAGACTGTGACCTCTGAGTTTGTTTCGGCCTTTCTACTCAGAGTAGTCAGATAGGAAACGCCGAACTCATATAGCAATTTTTTTAGGGTTCCGTAGTCAACAAGGAACCCTTATAGTTTCGGCATGTCCGTCTGTCTGTCTGTCCGCGGTTTAGTTAAAAACTATTGGTACTAGAAAGTTGTAATTTAGTTAATGACGCCAAAAAAGTGGTAAAAAAAAAACAATTATTTAGGGTACCTCCCCTACATGAAAATTGGGGATGATATTTTTTTTTTCGTCCTTCCCATATTGTGGGATATCGTTAGATAGGTCTTTCAAAAATATTAAGTTTTTCGTTAGAGTCAAGTGTCCCCCCCTCTACCAACTAAAACGTTGTAGTTAAAAATTCAAATGTCCACAAAAGTAGTACCTAACGAAGTTGAAAACTGTCACAGCTAAGGAGGCTTTACAGATTAACGAGTAATAATCGAAAAAACTAAAATTTGCAGTTTGAAAAACATGTGCTCCCATACATTCCGCTTGGGAGAACATGTTTTATAACTACAATGTTAAGTTTGTTCTTGGGATAAATTCATCCCAACTACGGAACCCTTCATTGTGCGTGGTCCGACACGAACTTGGCCGTTTTTTTTTTTAAGATGACGTGTCAAAGTGATTCCAATATCCTATTTACAGAATAAACAATTTCATGTCATTGTTCGTGTCTGTCTGTGCAAACGCGTTGTTCTTCTAAACTAAGCACCGGATTTTCTTGCGGTTTTCATTTAGAGCATTTATTGCGGATGGTGTATGTGTACCAATCAGCCTAGCCTTTTCCCAACTATGTTGGGGTTGGCTTCCAGTCTAACCGGATGCAGCTGAATACCGTATTTTACATAGAGCGACTGCCTATCTGACCTCCCAACCCAGTAACTGGGTGATACGATACCCCTTGGTAAGACTGGTTGTCAGACTTTCCGGCTTCTGACGATCCATAACGAATGTCAAAGATCCATGAATGACAGCCGGGACCAACGGCTTAACGTGTTTTCCGAGGCACGGAGGAGTCTTGGTATGTTAAGATGGTCACCCATCCACAGACCAACCCCGGCAAGTGTAGCTTAACCTG
This sequence comes from Xanthia togata, assembly GCA_963853775.1. Lineage (NCBI taxonomy): Eukaryota > Metazoa > Arthropoda > Insecta > Lepidoptera > Noctuidae > Xanthia > Xanthia togata. The sequence goes on along the minus strand of OY970792.1, from coordinate 12,613,870 downwards.
ATGGATCGAATCGTGCGGCTGTTTTTACTTAATATTGTGTATTATACATTATATTAAACTGTTTTGTGAAGTCGTAAAAATCGAATCGAAGTTACGGGCGCTTCGAGCTCCGTCTCACTTACGCTCCGCCCCGCTTCCGCTGTCGCTTAGGGAGTAGACCCCCAGGAACGGGTCGCTTGTTGTTTAATAAAATAAAGTCCTAAATAAGGGTAGGTACTTTAAATTCCATCGGCTAAACTCAAAGCGGCAAAAAGTAGTTAAGACCCTTACATTAGCTGATATTTATTATTCAGTAATCCAGTACTATGATGGAATATTTATTATTTATACCGTCCAATGTTAGTAAATTACTAACATATATCCCAACATCCCTGTGAAAGCTTTTAATTCGTTTAAAAGCACAGGCACAATTTTTGTAAGGCCTACCTTGACTACCTGCATGATTAATTTTGCTTATTAGGTACCTACCTACATGTAGGTACTTATAATACATAAATTACAGAATAATGAAAAAATAGTAGCCTAGAGCCTGTTCAGATGCTTATCGGCTAATGCGCAAATATGATTAATTTTGCTTATTAGGTACCTACCTACATGTAGGTACTCATAGTAAATAAATTACAGAATAATGAAAAAATAGTAGCCTAGAGCCTGTTCAGATGCTTAACGCTTAATGCGCAAATTTTACACGTTTTAACAATGGAACAGACCAAGATGTCGATGTAGATTTTTATCGAAATGTCGAAAACAAGACTTAGCAAATCATACGTCACAGCTTAACACCTGGTAAAAAGCCTGGATTGAATGTTTGTATTACCTGAAGATGATAATTCATGTAAAGAGCAGCGGGTATAGACCAGGCAAAGTGCAGTGTGGTGATGATATTCCGTGTGAGTTTTCTACTTAGAGTATATAATTACAGTGTCTTCCAAAATCAAACACTGCAGAAGTTACAATAAAGTAGACAACCAATAAACTAACCCATGCCGCGTGGTCAAGTGTTTATGTTTGTGAGGTGGAATAACGCATCTGAAACCAGGAGACATCCAACTGCAATGCATCGAAAATAAATAAAAAAAACACCAATGATGTGTACGCAGAACTAGTGACACGCCCGAATTCATACAGCCACCGAGGCAGCGGCGGAGGTCAAACTTTCCAAGATTTGTGGCAGAGTCTGGTTCGCTGGTATTTGCTCAGGCCAGGTCAACATAGCTGCGACGAAGGTCCATAATTGAATTTGTGAGGGTCGCGATAGGCGGCAAGTGGAGACAGTTAACATCACGAAGAACGCCATAGACAGAGGACCTAATCAGCAATTAGGGTAATTTGATCACGCCCTTATTAGCTTTTGACCGACGTAAATAATATTTTATGAGATTTGCATATTCAGAATTATGTTTTAATTATGCAATACCGGGTTAACTGGCTGGAATTTCGTTAGCTTAAAAAACGAAAAAAAAAAAACAGAAATTAAGTAGGCGTAATTAGAATCTTGCTGTTTTTAACTTTTCATGAAGGATTCTGTTTGGAAATAACAAATATAAAATTGGCCAATGGAGTTGCACTATCGGCTGATATAATTCAAGTCACCTACTCACATTATCTTCATAGTCAGAAACTTATAGTAAGGTAATAAGTTACTACCTTCCTCGTTGTACCTATACTTACCAATATTCATAATTGTCAGCGTTATTTGCCGATAAATACCACTCTTGGATTTAAGACAGCTTTGATGTATAAAAGTGTAGTATGTAGAGCCTCCATAGTTTATAATAAAGTCCCTAAACATATCAAACTGCTGAGTTCAAACCAATTTGAGCACTAATAAAACTACTGGCTGAAAAAGCCTATTATAATGTTAATGATTTTCTGACCGACTTATCTTTGTGAATGTTTGATTATTATTTTGTTTGATTATTATTATTTTAATTTTATTATTTGTTTTGAATTTATATTTTATTTTATAATTTTTAATAATTTTTTCATCACATTTTTATATTATTTTTTATTTCATTTTATTTCACTGATTTGTACACCAATTATGGTAAAACATGTTGAAACTAATTAAACTTTATCACCTTTAGTAAATATCTCTGCAAGGTAATTACTAATGTACACATGTTTATGCAAATAAATTATCTTTATCTTTAATCTCATATCTCTTGTCCCATACTTTGCTAAACCAACTTTCCCGCCTAAGATTTTCTTAACATCATGTAAACGTCAGCCTCTAGAGACTACAATAAACGGCTGAGAGGAATAATACTCTATAATCCTATGAAAATATGCATATAATAACACATACTGGCTCGATGAAATAGGCTTCGTATTCTGCCTTTATCACAAAAATCTTACGAGTTTTATATATGTTGCATGTATCATTAATTTTAAAATACATTATTTTTGATATACGAGTATTTTCTCGTTATTATTGAACGTTTATTTTTGTTGTTTGAGTTTACTTTGCCGAAACACCTTTAGGGTGAGGAGCCACACTAAGAGAGATACAGAAACACGCAGAGCAGCATGTGGCTGGCTGTTGGGCAGTCGCAACCCCACAGACTTTATCTCATGAAAGAATTCTTATTCCTCATCTCTGACTTGCCTTTATTGACCAGCCAGAGTGAATACTGACGAGGAACATAGCTCCCAACTCTTTCTTGCCCTTATTGGCTAGCATGAATGGAGATTCGCAAGAGCAAACTTACTCGGAGGAAGCAAGTATTCCAGTAAGATGCTGGTGGGGATCTTGACCATACTATTTTTGTCATGATAGCCGTGGTGTACCTTTTCATTCCTCATAATCGTCGGTTAGTGCCTCATTTAATTAAAAACGTCAAACGGGCCTCTGCGAGTAGGCTTCGGCCCCTTGTACGCCCAAAGATCCGAGAAATGTCAAAGACGTAAAGTAAAAATATGTGATTTTAGTCAGCGGTGGCCAAGGAAGGAACTGAATAATAAAACTTGAGTTGTTTCAAAGCGAATTATTTCGTCGGAGCCATGTATAACATTACACAAGGGCAACTCCAGATAATATTATGTTAGGATACTTTGACAAAGAGAACTGTACCATTTACAACATTTTGGAGAATAAAGGATAACTCGCACTGGGTCGCGTTCATTTTGTAGGGAAATCACAGCCATGACATTTTGATGCCGGTAATCGGAACAATCATGTGGGGCCTATGTACAATCATTTTTGAATATCCCACTTTTATCTTTTAGAAATCTTAGTTAAGCTTAATAAATTACATATTTAAATGAGAATAGTTTGAAGGTAATATAAATGAATAAGCACTTTGCTACGATTTGATTAATTACAATCATATTCATGTGAACCCCGTTTCAATAATTAGTCTAGATAGACGATCACTATTTGCAATGAATCCATGACCTGATTAAATCTCCATCATCTGTAAAAGACCGCTTTAAGCGATAAGACCGCCCATTGTGTCACCCTATAAAATGTTTTTAAATTTATGTTTGTAATTTTTATGGTGTACAATAAAGAGTATTCTATTCTATCATCTCATTCATCTGCTTACAACGTGCAACGAAACATTTTGATTCGTGTTCGGTTTAAGGGAACTTACAATTTGCGCTCCATTCACTGATTCATTCAATCATGTAATGGCAGCTTGTTAATAAGATCATTAAATTTAACCAACAGGATTTTTCATATTATCAGGTAGAACAGACAGTTGAAGTCTTCCGCCCACGCGAATAATTACCTTTTTATCAAGTAATGGTTTTAATTTATAAATATTGCTTTTAGGCGACACAGTTTGGTTTTGTTGTAATTTTTATATTCTTGCGCAAACTCGCTTTGTTGGACATATTTCAATATATATTCTGCTGAGTATTTTAGGTCGTTTGTTGTTAAGTGTGTAGTGCTTGGTCAGCATTTTTGCTTTAGCGATGTAAAATATCGCAATATACGTGCAACAATTCTTGTTATTCCTGTCAAGGAACTGTGCCTATTTAACAGATCATAAACAAAGTTTTCAGTGTTGTAGGTTCGCGCAAAATTTTCAGTGTTGTAGGTTTCAGGTTCAATTCTGCGCGCAACATTTGTAGTTGAGTAGTAATTTACGTTACGAGGAGTTTCTGACTCTGCGAAGTCTCTTATAAACGTGGGTCCGTCTAACCATAATAAGTGAATAAAGTAAGTAGGCGTATGCAGTTTTATTAATTGTACGTGAACCGTACAAACGTGGTGTCCCTATTACCCAGTATCAGTAATACCTATATTTGATCTTACTTGTCAAAAACAATATAAAAGCAAACATACAGTTTTTCATTAAAAAAATGGAAACAGAAAAAAAAAGTTGTCGGTTAGGTATATTTATGAAATACTTTTCTACGTAGGTGGAAGACGCTTTCCAGCATCCTGAACAGGAAATATCTTATTAAACTTCGCGTCTGGCGGAGATGAAGCGTATGAATTTGTAGAAATTCTCTCAATAATTAGGTTTACATACAAAATGTTAAAAATTGGCTTCGGAAACTCGGTTTTCCATCCTTTTAACGTCAGTAAAATTGTATGTTCTCATTTCTATTTATTTTGTTTTTATAACCCAAAAAAAAAAAAACATTATCATTAATGTTTACTTAACAATTTCGTAAATTATCAGTTATTGAAACGTTCTATTTTCCAAAAACGGAAATAAACAGTCGTAAAATGATTGGCTGATAAAATAAAATAAACAAATGTAAGTACAATGTTATTTTCAGATGAAATAGAAAGTTCGCAAACGCAAAAGTTTTTACTTTTAGCAGATTGTTGTTCTTACCATCGGCATCGTCTTTTAGTTTCGTCTTCTCTTTCAACAAATCAGAACTTTTCTATTTAGAAGAAGCAAACTTCAACCAAACTGTTGGTGTAGGTACTGTTTTCAATATAGTAAAGTAGAAAATTTAAATCAAATTCTTTTATACTTTTAACATTTATTTGCGGTTGAATAAAAGGTCTCGTATTCTCTGTGACACGTCCCACTTAATCGTGTAAATATTTATAAAACATATTTTGGGGAAAATTTATTACGTTTTTCGATATCTTTGTCCTGTACAAATCTTCTAAAAGTATTTGCTCAGTGATCCCACAAGATTATGCTATGGAAATACTTGCGCTTGCATAAATGTATTCGGAATTATTCATTCGGTCCAATTCGTTCACTTTGTGTGGAGTGGCCGGAGATTTATGTCGTTGGAACTTCAACTTAGTAACGTACGGTGCCCGCGACCGACCGCTCTCTGCCTGAATAAATCAAATTCTACCCTCTATCTACGTGTATTCTCACGTCTCTATCCACGATGTTTGGCGACATATCTGGGAAAATCAATAACTCGATTGTAATGTGAGTCGTAAGTAGTGAACCGCATAAATTGAGCAGCTTTACAAAATTGAATCTTTCTGGTTTGTTTACTACCTAATTTTTACAAAGAATACTTAATCTAAAATTCTAATAAATAAAAGCCTTCCTAGCGATCAAAAGGCCAGAAATTAACAAACAGAAGAGTACCTAAGATAATTTTTAAGTACCCAAAAGAATGTACTCTTTATTCTATACACATACGAATTGCAGATATATAAATAAAGAAATTTTACATCGGGTGACACAAAGGGCGGCAAAATTCAATTTCGAGTCCTTTAGTCAACGGTCTAAAAAATCGTGCGTCGTATATACTTATACATATATATAAAGGTACATAACGTTCAATTTTACACGAAAATAATGAAGCTAATGAAGATTGGTAGCTAGGTAAAGGCCGTACTTCCCCAAGTCGTTATTTCTCGTGGAAATCGTAATTAAAATGAATCTCTTCAGGACAAAGCTTTCGGACATGAAAAGTTAAAAAGGAAAGAAAGCTTTAAGATTTTTTGGCCTCGCGTCTAATCAATTTATTTTGCAATGTAAGTGATTTCCGTCCTCACTAAATGGAAGTTACTTCTCTGAAAATTGTTTGTTTAAATAAAGTCTGTTCGAAGGAACGCTATTTAAAACTGTAGTTAAATGAAAGTTTATTTAGTGGTACGTTATCTACGTGCTTTTTTGAATAATTTTATAGATTTGCGACTTTAGACTTTTGCCTGTATTGTCCTGCAGTGGGACAACATAGGCTTAGTATAATAATAATACCAGAATAATGAGAAAGTTCATGCAAAATGAGGAAAATGAAATCTTTCCTCATAATATTCATTGTTCGTAATAAAAATCACCACACACGCTACATTGACTTGACTTGGGCCCGTTAATTTAGCTAAAATTTGCCAAAAAGCTAAGAATAAAACTTGCTTACTATATATAAAAAAATAATGGGTTAATAATGGGTTATAATAAAAATAACCCACCGCCGTATCTCTACGTTGACGTCGTGGTGGGGTTTGCGCGCTCCTATGTACCCTACGTCTGTGCCGGTAGAGTTTACTTTGCCGAAACAGCTCTAGGGTGAGGAGCCAGACTAAGAAAGATACAGAAACCCGCAGGGCAGCACGTGACGAGCTGTTGGGCAGTAGCAACCCCACGGACCTTATCTCATGGAAGAATTCTTGACCAGCCAGAGTGAATACTGACGAGGAACATAGCTCCCAACTCTTTCTTGCCCTTATTGGCTGGCATGAATGGAGATTCGCAAGAGCAAACTTGCTCGGAGGAAGCAAGTATTCCAGTAAGATGCTGGTGGGGATCTTGACCATATTATTTTTGTCCTGATAGCCGTGGGGTACCTTTCCATTCCTCATAATCGTCGGTTAGTGCCTCATTTAATTAAAAACGTCAAACGGGCCTCTGCGAGTAGGCTTCGGCCCCTCGTACGCCCAAAGATCCGAGAAATGTCAAAGACGTAAAGTAAAAATATGTGATTTTAGTCAGCGGTGGCCAAGGAAGGAACTGAATAATACAACTTGAGTTGTTTCAAAGCGAATTATTCCACCGGAGCCATGTATAACATTACACAAGGGCAACTCCAGATAATATTATGTTAGGATACTTTGACAAAGAGAACTGTACCATTTACAACATTTTGGAGAATAAAGGATAACTCGCACTGGGTCGCGTTCATTTTGTAGGGAAATCACAGCCATGACATTTTGATGCCGGTAATCGGAACAATGTGGGGCCTATGTACAATCATTTTTGAATATCCCACTTTTATCTTTTAGAAATCTTAGTTAAGCTTAATAAATTACATATTTAAATGAGAATAGTTTGAAGGTAATATAAATGAATAAGCACTTTGCTACGATTTGATTAATTACAATAATGTTCATGTGAACCCCGTTTCAATAATTAGTCTAGATAGACGATCACTATTTGCAATGAATCCATGACCTGATTAAATCTCCATCATCTGTAAAAGACCGCTTTAAGCGATAAGACCGCCCATTGTGTTGTAGCGGTTACACCGCTACATACGAACTACGCATCAAAGACATGACGTCACACAAATCCTGCATCGCGCAATTAGAGTTTACAGCGCTAACGACATGTATGAGACTATCCGACATCAACAGTAGGGCAGTCGGCCCGCCAGACACAACACCCGTCTGGTTGGAGGATCCTCCCTTTTCTATGGTGGATGAGTGAACTTTACACCCTGTTCCTCATACTCCTAAATTGGTGACCCCAAGTATGAACGTCAACGCAGCCTTCGTGCAACTACTTCAGCGTGACGTCATCATCATCACTCCCGCAAGCTTTCGTGAGGCGAGTCACACAGACAGCCAGCACCCTCGGCTTCAACGGGTATCCTGACCACCAGCATGCAGCGAACGCGCATTCCTGGTCATCACCCTCAGCCTCATCACCCCGACTCACTGGGGAATCACCGCAATCATCTCAATCAGCGCAATCACCTCAATCACCACAATCGCCGCAATCACCGCAGACAGTTCCGACTCACCGCGAACTGTGCGGCACTCGGTTCCGACTCACTGGAACCTTAGCTGGCACTGTGAAGCATCACAAGATACAAGACTCAGCCCACTATCGACCTCCGGTCTCCGGGGGGGAGTGACGTAGCGGTTACACCGCTACATACGAACTACGCATCAAAGACATGACGTCACACAAATCCTGCATCGCGCAATTAGAGTTTACCGCGCTAACGACATGTATAAGACTATCCGACATCAACAGTAGGGCAGTCGGCCCGCCAGACACAACACCCGTCTGGTTGGAGGATCCTCCCTTTTCTATGGCGGATGAGTGAACTTTACACCCTGTTCCTCATGCCCCTAAAGTGTCACCCTATAAAATGTTTTTAAATTTATGTTTGTAATTTTTATGGTGTACAATAAAGAGTATTCTATTCTATTCTATCATCTCATTCATCTGCTTACAACGTGCAACGAAACATTTTGATTCGTGTTCGGTTTAAGGGAACTTATAATTTGCGCTCCATTCACTGATTCATTCAATCATGTAATGGCAGCTTGTTAATAAGATCATTAAATTTAACCAACTGGATTTTTCATATTATCAGGTAGAACAGACAGTTGAAGTCTTCCACCCACGCGAATAATTACCTTTTTATCAAGTAATGGTTTTAATTTATAAATATTGCTTTTAGGCGACACAGTTTGGTTTTGTTGTAATTTTTTGTATTCTTGCGCAAACTCGCTTTGTTGGACATATTTCAATATATATTCTGCTGAGTATTTTAGGTCGTTTGTTTTTTGTAGATCTTTAGCGATGTAAAATATCGCAATATACGTGCAACAATTCTTGTTATTCCTGTCAAGGAACTGTGCCTATTTAACAGATTATAAACAAAGTTTTCAGTGTTGTAGGTTCGCGCTCTGATGTTTTCAGGTTCAATTCTGCGCGCAACATTTGTAGTTAAGTAGTAATTTACGTTACGAGGAGTTTCTGACTCTGCGAAGTCTCTTATAAACGTGGGTCCGTCTAACCATAATTTGAAATCCCACTAGTTTGTTCGGTAGCAAGCTTCTTGAAGCGCAGTCAGCAGGATTAAGTTCCGACCGTACGTAACAACATTGTTGAGGTGGAATTACGGCTTTTATCTTTTCCACTCTATTGGCTACGTATCTTTCTCACCTTACATGTCTCCCTGAATCCAAGCTAGGACAACCTTAGAGTCACACCAGCTGTAGGCTGATAAGTTATGTTCTGTTAGTGATTTCTTCACCTAGTCCATGAGTTGAGCTAGAAGTAGTGCGCCGCATAGTGCAAGTCTAGGTAACGAAGTTTTTTGCGGAATCGGAACCACCCTGGTCTTTGACACTAGCTGGTTAGTCCTGGGATTGCCCTTTTCATCTATTGCTCGGCTGTATACGACACAAGCGTATGCTTTCTCGCTTGCGTCGCAAAATCCATGTAGTTGTAGGTATAGTTTTCTGCGTTCTGCTAATCCATCTGTTTATTTTAATGTTTTTGATAGAATGCAGGTCATTGTTTAGCTGCCACCATTTGTTTTACAACTGTTTAGGTAAGTCGGCATCCCAGCTTATCTTAATCATCCACACCCTTTGGAATAGTAATTTAGCTAGCACGGTTATAGGTGCTAGCCAACCCAAAGGATCATAGAGTCGTGATATTAGTGACAGTAGTTTTCTTTTAGTAAGTGACGGTTTGTTGCAGTCGTCCAAGGTCCAGTTGAATAAGAAAATGTCTTCCTTTGGATTCCAATTCAGCCCCAAAGTTTTCATTGTTCCAGAGCTTTTCAAGTCGAAAATATCCTTTGATATTTGAACTTCATCCAACTGTTGTAAAAGCTCAGGATCGTTGCTTGACCACTTGCGAAAATTCATTCCTCCTCCTTTTAGCAGTTCGATTATAGTCGTTTGGATTTCCCTTGCTTTCTTGATGAAATTGTGATCACTAATGAGGTCATCGACGTAGAAGTGATTTGGCAGTATTTCAGCGGCCTTTGGGTATTTGTGACCATCATCATAAGCTAGTTGTTTAAGTGTTCACATCGCCAGCCAAGGAGCACTCTTTGTTCCGTATGTCAATGTTTGAAGTTGATATTCTTTTAAAATCTCTGTTGGTTGATTTCTCCAAATATATTTTTGTAGGTGCTGATGTTCAGAATGACACTATATGGAACGGTACATTTTTTCTATGTCCACCGTGTAGACGTATTTGTAGCCCCGCCATTGTAGTAATGCCTGGATGTCCTTTTGCAGGTTAGGGCCCTTTTCCATGACATCGTTAAGGCTACAACCACCCGTGGTTTGGTGTGAAGCATTAAAAACTGCTCTTAGTTTAGTTGTAGTTGAGTGTTCTCTTAGTACCCCATGATTCGGCAGGAAAACATGACCTTTGGCGAGTGTCGTGTTTGAAAGCTTCATGTGACCCAATGCGATATATTCGCGAACAAAGTCTTTGTACATTGAAGCGATTTTGAAATTTCTCTCAAATTTCTTTTCCAGTTGCAAAAATTGCGAGATGCAATAGATTTTGATTGTCCCAGTTTTCCTTCGTGACCAGAGATCATTGGTATTTTCACAATATATTTTCCGCTGGAATCTCGTTCAGTGGTAGTTTTGTAGTAAGCTTCACACCAGTCATCTCTTGATGTATCTTCATCATATTGGAGGATGTCTTCAGTTTCCCAAAATCTCTTTAAGTCATTTAGTCATCCGCTAGTGGTAAGCCTTGCAAGTGAGGCCAGTTGCTTTTCTCGAAAGTTTTGTTCGGTAAGTTGTTCGTAATTTTTTGCATTATGAGGGCGTTAGCGGCGACTGCGAAGTCAGTGCAGTGTGATTTACATTCTAGACCTAATCGTCCTTTACAATCTCCCGATATAGTTCCCACGCCGAAGATCGTGGCGTTCAACCTTTTTCTAGGAACTTTCAGTCTTTGCGCCGCATTCTCTGTAATGAGGTTTACTTGTGACCCTTGGTCAAGTAAAGCTCGCAGCGTTATAAAGTCTCCCGTCGACTTCTTTACTTGAATTTCGACTGTGGTCAGTAAAATTTCCGTAATGATCTTGTTTGATAAATGGTTCGAACTATGCTGATCAGCTGTTGTTGAAGGTCGATGCTCCCGTCGTTGGTAATGCTGATCCATATTGTTGTGATTCATGTAAGACCTCGGTATCGGTTTTAGTGTTTTGTAATGTAATAATGTATGATGAGGTTTGTTGCACTCTTTGCAAGTTTTGTTTGACGTGCAATCGGTGTCGCTATGCTTATACAGTAAATTTTTGCAAATCTGCAGTTTCCTTACTGTGTCATTTCTTTGCCGTGTGTCTATGTCGATAAACTTTGGATATTGCATTAGCACATGGATACCACTGCACAAAGGGCATTTACCGAATGACGTATGATATATTCTAGAGACTTCTTTTCTGTTGAATTTAGCGAATTATATCTCATTTTGTTGTTGTAAGCCGGTCTCTGTTGACTCGTAGCTTCTTTCGGGTAACCTCTAGCTGATTCCAGCGCCATGAATTTTGATTCCAGAAAAGCCAAAAATTCTCCCAACTCCGGGACCTCCTTTGGCTGTTCTAGCTTGTGTATTCAGTGTAAAATGTTGAGTCCAATTTCTGTCCCATCAAATACACGATAATCGAATCCCAGCTGTTTAGACCGATGGAATGCAGACCATTCATACACTCGTTTATTAGGTCATGCATTTTCTTCGAGATAGCGCCGTTAGCTTGGTGGATTGTCGGTAAATGCATCAAAGTATTCATTAAGTTCACAAATTGAAGTGTTCTGTTTTCATATCGTTGAATGAGTATGTCCCAACAAGCCTCATAGTTTTCTCCACCAATTAGGTGTTGAACCAGTCGTTCAGGCTCCCCTTTCAGTTTGGATTTTAAATGCTGCATTATCTGCGACTTTGAGAAGTTCACTTTGTTGTGGACGGTCTCCAGAAACATATCCTTGAACGTAATCCACTGACTGTAGTTTCCAGTGAATTCTGGTAATTCAATTCTTGGCGCAGAGTTTTGGTAGTGCGTACCAGTTCATATTTTCGAGTTTAGGAACCTTTTCAGTACGTCATATTGTCGTTTTTTACTGGCGTTGTATACTTCGTTAGAACTTTTAAGAACAGCTTCTAGTTCCCAGTATGATTTTTCTACGGTTGCCCACTTGCTTTTCAGTTCGTTTAATTGATATTCTAACTCCCATTTTTCTATTACACAGTCTACATCAATTTTCGAAATTGCTCGCTCCAGTGCCTATATGTGACACTCTTGACGATCCAGTAGTTCTTTGGTCTTGGTATCTGTTCCCTGAGCTGAACTACTCCTTGGTTCCCATCAACACCCAGCAGCCGCTGCAGTATGTCCAGTCTAATAGTTTCATAAAGATGCTTTGTTTTTTCATGATGTTCTCAGTAAAATATTTAATTCCTATAACCTCCCATTCCAAAAGTAGATTGTGCCTGCTTGTGAAATCTTGCCAGAGATTTTCCAATGACACTGACCTTTGAGTTAAGTATTCTTTTCCCTTCCGAGTCGCACTGTCGTTTTGGTAGTTCGAACAGAGACGCTTGATTGACTCGAAAACTTTATTCTGAAGAGTAATTTCGCTCATCTTGAGTTTCTCGATTAGTTAATCGGAATAAGTAGTTGTTTATATTGTAGCCTCAGCAGCGATAGCAGTAGCAGTAGTGATATAGCTGTAGAAGTAAGTAGCTGTAATTAGTTCTGGTAGTTGACGGCTCCTCTAGTTGTCGAAGGCTCGTCCAGCAGTTGAAGTTGGTTCCGGTACTCACTGTGCCTGTACTCAAGCTAGGTATGTGCCTTCTCAATCCAACTGGGGTGACCCACTTCTGGGAGACCAGCTGTACCGATTCGCTACCGTAACAAGGGAAACAAACACACTAAGATACACGAAGGCTTGAAGGACCATTAAATGTAAGGTCTGGAAGTAACAGGCACCTTACACTTGTACAATAAGTTATAGTTCGCTCACTTGAAGTAGTTAGAGTTAGCTTAGGTGAGTTGACGGAAACCACGGATTCTAGTAACACTCAAAAGTTTATTAAGTAGCCCGATTTACAAGTAAAGATTGGATGCTAATCCGCAGTGCTCGCGATTGTAGTCATTTGTTAACTTACTTAAAAAAATATGTTTAACGCTATTACGAGTATAAGTGAATAAAGTAAGTAGGTTGCTGCATAGGCAGTTTAATTAATTGTACGTGAACCGTACAAACGTGGTGTCCCTATTACCCAGTATCCGTAATACCTATATTTTATCTTACTTGTAAAAACAATATATAAGCAAACATACAGTTTTTCATCAAAAAAATGGAAACAGAAAAAAAAAAGTTTTCGGTATTTATGAAATACTTTTCTACGTAGGTGGAAGACGCTTTCCAGCATCCTGAACAGGAAATATCTTATTAAACTTCGCGTCTGGCGGAGATGAAGCGTATGAATTTGTAGAAATTCTCTCAATATTTAGGTTTACATACAAAATGTTAAAAATTGGATTCGGAAACTCGATTTTCCATCCTTTTAACGTCAGTAAAATTGTATGTTCTCATTTCTATTTATTTTGTTTTTATGACCCAAAAAAAAAAACATTATCATTAATGTTTACACAATTTCGTAAATTGTCAGTTATTGAAACGTTCTATTTTCCAAAAACGGAAATAAACAGTCGTAAAATGATTGGCTGATAAAATAAAATAAACAAATGTAAGTACAATGTTATTTTCAGATGAAATAGAAAGTTCGCAAACAAAAGTTTTTACTTTTAGCAGATTGTTGTTCTTACCATCGGCATCGCCTTTTAGTTTCGTCTTCTCTTTCAACAAATCAGAACTTTTCTATTTAGAAGAAGCAAACTTCAACCAAACTGTTGGTGTAGGTACTGTTTTCAATATTGTAAAGTAGAAAATTTAAATCAAATTCTTTTATACTTTTAACATTTATTTGCGGTTGAATAAAAGGTCTCGTATTCTCTGTGACACGTCCCACTTAATCGTGTAAATATTTATAAAACATATTTTGGGGAAAATTTATTACGTTTTTCGATATCTTTGTCCTGTACAAATCTTCTAAAAGTATTTGCTCAGTGATCCCACAAGATTATGCTATGGAAATACTTGCGCTTGCATAAATGTATTCGGAATTATTCATTCGGTCCAATTCGTTCACTTTGTGTGGAGTGGCCGGAGATTTATGTCGTTGGAACTTCAACTTAGTAACGTACGGTGCCCGCGACCGACCGCTCTCTGCCTGAATAAATCAAATTCTACCCTCTATCTACGTGTATTCTCACGTCTCTATCCACGATGTTTGGCGACATATCTGGGAAAATCAATAACTCGATTGTAATGCGAGTCGTAAGTAGTGAACCGCATAAATTGAGCAGCTTTACAAAATTGAATCTTTCTGGTTTGTTTACTACCTAATTTTTACAAAGAATACTTAATCTAAAATTCTAAGAAATAAAAGCCTTCCTAGCGATCAAAAGGCCAGAAATTAACAAACAGAAGAGTACCTAAGATATTTTTAAGTACCTAAAAGAATGTACTCTTTATTCTATACACATACGAATTGCAGATATAAATAAAGAAATTTTACATCGGGTGACACAAAGGGCGGCAAAATTCAATTTCGAGTCCTCTAGTCAACGGTCTAAAAATTCGTGCGTCGTATATACTTATACATATATATAAAGGTACATAACGTTCAATTTTACACGAAAATAATGAAGCTAATGAAGATTGGTAGCTAGGTAAAGGCCGTACTTCCCCAAGTCGTTATTTCTCGTGGAAATCGTAATTAAAATGAATCTCTTCAGGACAAAGCTTTCGGACATGAAAAGTTAAAAAGGAAAGAAAGCTTTAAGATTTTTTGGCCTCGCGTCTAATCAATTTATTTTGCAATGTAAGCGATTTCCGTCCTCACTAAATGGAAGTTACTTCTCTGAAAATTGTTTGTTTAAATAAAGTCTGTTCGAAGGAACGCTATTTAAAACTGTAGTTCAATGAAAGTTTATTTAGTGGTACGTTACCTACGTGCTTTTTTGAATAATTTTATAAATTTGCGACTTTAAACTTTAGACTTTTGCCTGTATTGTCCTGCAGTGGGACAACATAGGCTTAGTATAATAATAATACCAGAATAATGAGAAAGTTCATGCAAAATGAGGAAAATGAAATCATTCCTCATAACATTCATTGTTCGTAATAAAAATCACCACACACGCTACATTGACTTGGCTTGGGTCCGTTAATTTAGCTAAAATTTGCCAAAAAGCTAAGAATAAAACTTGTTTACTTTATTAATAAAAATAACCCACCGCCGTATCTCTACATTGACGTCGTGGTGGGGTTTGCGCGCTCCTATGTACCCTACGTCTGTGCCGGTAGAGTTTACTTTGCCGAAACAGCTCTAGGGTGAGGAGCCAGACTAAGAAAGATACAGAAACCCGCAGGGCAGCACGTGACGAGCTGTTGGGCAGTAGCAACCCCACGGACCTTATCTCATGGAAGAATTCTTGACCAGCCAGAGTGAATACTGACGAGGAACAATAGCTCCCAACTCTTTTTTGCCCTTATTGGCTGGCATGAATGGAGATTCGCAAGAGCAAACTTGCCCGGAGGAAGCAAGTATTCCAGTAAGATGCTGGTGGGGATCTTGACCATATTATTATTGTCCTGATAGCCGTGGGGTACCTTTCCATTCCTCATAATCGTCGGTTGGTGCCTCATTTAATTAAAAACGTCGAACGGGCCTCTGCGAGTAGGCTTCGGCCCCTCGTATGCCCAAAGATCCGAGAAATGTCAAAGACGTAAAGTAAAACTATGTGATTTTAGTCAGCGGTGGCCAAGGAAGGAACTGAATAATAAAACTTGAGTTGTTTCAAAGCGAATTACTCCGCCGGAGCCTATATAACATTACACAAGGGCAACTCCAGATAATATTATGTTAGGATACTTTGACAAAGAGAACTGTACCATTTACAACAGTTTGGAGAATAAAGGATAGCTCGCAATGGGTCGCGTTCATTTTGTAGGGAAATCACAGCCATGACATTTTGATGCCGATAATCGGAACAATGTGGGCCTCTGTACAATTTTTGAATCTCCCTCTTTTATCTTTTAGAAATCTTAGTTATGCTTAATAAATTCCATATTTAAATGAGAATAGCTTGGAGCTAATATAAATGAAAAAGCGCGATTTGATTAATTACAATAATATTCATGTGAACCCCGTTTCTATAATTAGTCTAGATAGATGATCACTATTTGCAAAATTTATGTCTGTAATTTTTATGGTGTACAATAAAGAGTATTCTATTCTATCATCTCATTCATCTGTATACCCATAATGTTCCTTTCATCGTGCAACGAAACATTTTGATTCGTATCCGATTTAAGGGAATTTACGATTTGCGCTCCATTCACTGATTCATTCAGTCATGTAATGACAGCTTGTTAATACGATCATTAGCTTTAAAAAGCTGTAGCTTGTATCAATCGTGTTAAACCGAAGATACTGTGATTGTCTCTTTGTAGAACATGACCTTGACATGGTCTTTCCTATATTTTTATTGGCTGTATTTTCTTTTCATACAGATCAAAGCTTAATGGAATAAGGATTATTTGTATTTTATTTGTGACAAGGCGGAACACAAGATTTTTTTTAAGTACCAAGTCAAATATATTTCAGTGTTTAAGTGTATAAATAATGTGTAATATCTACTGAACGGAAACAGGAATGATTAAAGGTAACTTTTTACATTCGTGCTTACACCACACAGCGTTCACTTTGTTAGAGCTTACCTTGCTCCGCAATCGTAAAAACATTGAATGATGCACTCAGAATACGCACACACAAACACTATTGTTATGTCGACACTTACTTGTTTTCTCAACACCCAGCTTTCCAGAGGTGCTGAGACTACATTTTTATCTCCAACGTATAAAAAGTTGTGTCATTCTTGCTTCTCGCGTACAGTCAGAAAAACTGATAAGTAACTAATGGTACGACAGTCCATGACCAAAATGTCTGCCTTATCGTTTTACGAACAAAACCGTATAAAATCGATAGATTTGGTTATTCTGAATCCAAAGATCCCAATTTCAGAAACTTTCTGCGTCGCGTCTGACATGAGAGCATTTTTAAATATGTACAAAAATAAAACGAACTGTTTCATAGCAATCTATCTGATTTTCAAAATTGAACGAACGATAGCTTTTAGATATCTAAAAACACAATTTTGAGAAATCAGTAGCGTCACACGTACCCAGGAGGCATTTGAGAAAATTAAAAATTAGGCAAAAAATAAAACCCGTAGCAACCCGTCTGAAAATCTTGTTTTCAGGTGAAAATTAGTTAGATAATGCGAATAAATCATTTTTCAGAAGAGAGTGTGTGCATATTTTGTGTTTAAAACCATTTTGAACGAGTTGAAAAAAGTTACCGATTGATCATAGCATTATCTGAAAACTGTTGGACATGATGAAAAAGGTTACCCAGATATTAAAATAAAATATATCAGACAAATTTAGTGTCTCACGTTACTAATCAGACAACTTTTCTATAGTCAATAATTATTAATAAATCGTATTGCGGCGTTTTTACGTACGATTAATAAAGAGCTTACCCGAAACCATCGAACTGAAATTAAAAGGTTTTTTTAAAATAAATTGGACAAAAGGAAACTGGGATAACGTTTGAAAAATACTGTTCATTGAAAAAAAAAAACACCGTTTTTAATCATTGTCGGACTCATGATCGGTGTTGTGACGGATAGGACGTAACAAGCACCGCACGTTTGTCGGTCGGTCCGAAACGATCTTTTGGTTTTTGAAGTTACCTGAAGTTACCGAAATTTATACTTCTTTTTCTTTTTTTTTAACAAAAGAATTTAAAAAGTAATAACCTGGTTTCTATGAGACAGACTGGTATTTTTTTTTTACTTTTATGAAAATGCGCTCAGTGCACATGTGACACGCAAAATGTCTGAAAACAAACATTCTCGTAATAAAATTACGAAACCTATGTACATTTTTAATATCAGACATTGTGATGAAACCGTCTGCCTACTTTTATTGACATAGCAGAAATGGGCTCCAGTAAAACTGGGATGTTTCATCCCATCGAGATCAGCCATAAAACGATGTGACATGGTTTTGGTCATGGGCTCTCGTACCATAAAGCGAAGGTGTTCTTTTTTTATTGTGTCAGTGCTAATTTTATAAAACCAAGACACAAAGCTGAGCGTACGCACGCACAACGTGGTTTAGAGTTTTGTGATTTCGGCTGAGAGTTTATGGGTTTACATTACTAGGCAGTAATGTGGCACATCCAGTTTGAAAAAAAGTTCGGTTTTGTAGAGCGTCGATTTTGACACTGTTGTATTCCGCTACACGGAACCACATCC
This sequence comes from Xanthia togata, assembly GCA_963853775.1. Lineage (NCBI taxonomy): Eukaryota > Metazoa > Arthropoda > Insecta > Lepidoptera > Noctuidae > Xanthia > Xanthia togata. The sequence continues at coordinate 12,595,540 of OY970792.1, read as the reverse complement.
TTTAGTTCATTTACGTGGTATCGTGCCATATGAACTAAACTTTTTAGTTTATTTACCTTATAAATCGTATGTCAAAGTCCAAGTCAAATCATTTATTTCAAATAGGCACTTATAAGGCACTTTTAAACGTCGAGATTTACAAAAAAATCGAATTGATTCTATTCGCCCCTTCCAAAAGGTAGTTTTCGCATGGAGAAGAATGGGCAAGAAACTCCGTTACTCTTTTAAAATGTTTAAAAATATTTAGTATAGGTACATTAGTTATATGTGAGGACGATGCACCTAGAATAAAATTACTATACCACAATAGGTAAAAATAATTAAAAATTAAGCAACAACAGATAAAAATTATCTAACTTATGTGATAGATAAACAGTGCTCATATATTTATAACTACCTTTTGGAAGGGACGACTAGAATATTTTTTTCATCCCACCATCTCGGAAAGAGTATTTTTAATCTTCAGTATCTGAGTGGAAAAGCCGTTTTTATTCTCTAGAGGATAAAGTAAATTGAATTTAGAACATCGTGTGCACTAAGTTTGTGAATTAAAAAAAACATTAAACCTATTTACTGCTACCTCTATGGTGCCGAATATATCATACAACTTTTTTTTAATTTGTTAAAAACTCAGACTCGGAACCTTCTTGGTGTTCTTTTTTCAATTTGCTTTGTACGCGGTTCTTTACGCGGCATTTTTTCACGTCATTGTTAAACCTTAGGTATATTAAAAACAAGAAACTTGAAAACAAGTGAAAAAACTAAAATGAGTGATTCTAGCGACGAGGAAGTTTGCTTGACGCCAACAGAATTGACTGAAACTGTTAATAATGCGCAAACGTTTTTTTTTTTGCATTTAGTCATTTCCTCGCTGAGGTGGAATGAAAAGTTACGTGTTGCACTCGAGTGCAAAGATTTTTCACCTCGTGCTCTTTTGATTCCCTCGCTAACGCTCAGGATTCTAATTTTGAATCACTCGCTGCGCTCGTGATTCAATTTTAGAATCCTTCGCTTGCTCGGTCATCAAAATTGAACACGCGGTTAAAAAGCAACTTTGCACTCTTGTATAACAAATAACTATTTTATTTTTTTGTAAATTTTGACATTCAAAGGTGCCTTTTTTGTGCCTAATTGAAATAAATTATTTGACTTTGACTTTGACAAACATTGTAAAAGTAGAAGATTTTCCTAAAATGTTACAATTAGTAAGTTTTTTTTTTTTTTTTTTATGTTCACGATTATACATATTTTGACGAAGTGAAGTCAGTGTGTGAGGAAGTAATCACAGAATGTAAAATCAATGTAAATATTTAATATATATATATATATACGAGTATATACAGGGTGTCCAAGAACCTGGCGTCCAACTGGATTCCCACGATGCCCCAAGTTCTAACAGTACTCAGAAAAATATTTTAAAAAATCCACCCCATGTACAGAATTATACTGATTTAAAAAAAAAAGGGGAAATGAGCACCCTGTGACATACTTTTGAATGCTGTGACTGCTAATGCTGATAATTTCGATATTTCTTGGAGGTTTTGTAATCTAGGGTATTGCTGTGTCTAAATAGAATGTAAAAATAATGTACTTATTGTACCATTTTAAAATAAAATATTATTTTAACTAAAGGTGATATGGAAAACTATTGAATTTCGCAACTTTGACCGACTGTAGTGTAAAAAAAATGTACCAAAATAGTATGGCAAGTGACGTCAAATTTTGACGCGTTTATTCCTCTTTTTAAAAAGGTATAATACTTACACATTAATTTGAAAAAAAAAATTTTTGATAATATTTTTACTCAATAACCCAATTTTTACGATGTCTTACAGAATTCTTAGAAAGAAAAATTTACGACGAATTGAATCTAACCTCTAAAGAATTACTATTGTATGCTCATAAAAATAACAACAGGCCTCTCAAAAAACAGGTTAGACCGTAAGGGACCGTATGTGCATGCATCTCACCATAGTGATTCAAAATTCAAAAAAATTCAAAATTCAAAATTCAAAATATTTTATTTCACATAAACCTACATGGGCACTTATGAAACGTCAGAAGCTAGGTGCACGGTTCCAATTGGTCGTTTCCTATGGAGAAGAGCCGGCAAGAAACTCCACGGTTACTCTTTTAAAAATAATTGGTTTTTACAATATTTTCAAATAACAGTGTTATTAGGTATGGGAGGACAGTGTAGGTCTTTCAACAGGTACCAGGTACTTAACAAAATAATTATGGTCAGCAAATCCACTAAGCCTACAGCGTTCTCACATTCACAAAATAGAAAATAATCTAAGTATATAAAATTCGTTATTACAACAGGAGGGAGCAAGACAGAAACTATCTTTGCGATTTGCTGGTTCTTCTTTATGGTACCCCATTATTCAGGTAAGAGTGAGGGAGAAAAAGGTTAGAGGTGCGAGTGAGATAGATAGTGACGCTATCTGGGATCGTGCTATTTAGGATAACAGTACGGTCAGTACGCGTCACTGCCTCCTGCCGTTACTACGCACCTCTCTCTTATTGTTACCATTGATCACGTACTACGATTTAAAGCTTTGTTTATTGGACTCGATTACTCTTTGTGCTCTGGACTTTGAAACGAACTCTTTACGACGACCTTTGCCTGTGTTTGGACAGTTTGTGTTTTGTGTGTGCTACCATGGCGACCTACACTCCGCAAGAATACGCAAATATGCACTACATTTATGGAGAATGTAGAGGTAATGGACGAGCTGCAGCGAGACTTTACAGAGAAAGGTATCCGAGGGCTACGCGATATCCCGACCATCGAGTTTTCATTAATGTGCACAGATCACTATGTGACGGGCGGTTCCCCAATCAAGTAGCTGGTGAAGGACGACCCGTAAATGACTTCATACGCGATGAAGTTTTAGAGGCGGTGTCGGCAAATCCAAGCATCTCTGTGCGAGGAATAGAAGCTGATACGGGGATACCGAAGAGCACAGCACACAGTATTCTCCAAAAAGAAGAATATCATCCGTACCACGTACAGCGAGTGCAAAGTCTTTTACCTCGAGACTATCCGAGCCGAGTCGCGTTTTGTGAAACAATCCTGCAAAAACATCGAGAAGACGAAAACTTTATCGACAAAATTTTGTGGTCAGATGAATCAACATTTAAGAAGGATGGCTACATGAACCTACACAACTTGCACGAGTGGCATGTGGAAAATCCGCACTTGATGCGAGAAGATAGATCCCAGTACCGGTTCAAAGTGAACATGTGGACCGGTATTCTCTATGGGAATATTATTGGTCCATTTGAGATGCCCGAGAATTTGACTGGCGAATCATATTTAAATTTTCTTCAAAATGATTTGCCAAACTTACTAGAAGAGACCCCACCAGATATGTGGTTCCAACACGACGGCTGTCCAGCACATTTTCGCGTATCCGTTAGAGAGTTTTTGGACGAGCAATACCCGAACAGGTGGATTGGGCGATCAGGAACAATCCCGTGGCCAGCCCGCTCACCTGACTTAAATCCGCTGGATTTTTTTTTCTGGGGAACTATGAAGGAGCTCGTTTATGCGAAGCCCATTAATGACATCGCTGACCTTCGTGAGAAGATAACACAAGCAGTGCAGGTGATACGTCAAAAAAGTTACTCGCGAAACATAAAGCGGTCCTTTTTAAGGAGAGTGAGATCTTGTATTGCCGCGGGTGGTCAACATTTTGAACATTTATTGTAATAAAATATCTTTAAACTAACATTCTTTGCTTTTATTCTACTGGGAACCCATCTACCTGTGTGTATTTCCTTCTTGCTCACTCTTGGAACCGAAGTAAATAATAGTAGTAACATAACAGTTTCTAAGATAAGAAAGGGTCCGACAGTTACCGTTAGTAGGTAGGCACTTCGTAAAAATTGGGTTGTTGAGTAAAAATATTATCAAAATTTTTTTTTTCAAATTAATGTGTAAGTATTATACCTTTTTAAAAAGAGGAATAAACGCGTCAAAATTTGACGTCACTTGCCATACTATTTTGGTACATTTTTTTTACACTACAGTCGGTCAAAGTTGCGAAATTCAATAGTTTTCCATATCACCTTTAGTTAAAATAATATTTTATTTTAAAATGGTACAATAAGTACATTATTTTTACATTCTATTTAGACACAGCAATACCCTAGATTACAAAACCTCCAAGAAATATCGAAATTATCAGCATTAGCAGTCACAGCATTCAAAAGTATGTCACAGGGTGCTCATTTCCCCTTTTTTTTTTAAATCAGTATAATTCTGTAAGTACATGGGGTGGATTTTTTAAAATATTTTTCTGAGTACTGTTAGAACTTGGGGCATCGTGGGAATCCAGTTGGACGCCAGGTTCTTGGACACCCTGTATATAAATTATACAATTGAATTAGCAACCAGTTTGATTTTGTCTAGATTCTAGATTATCCTATGGAGCAGGACCAGCATGTTTCCAAGCATTCTTATCTTGGATATAATCCTCTAATTTGTATTAGGCTTGTTTACAAAGTGTACTTTTAATATGAGTTTTAAATTTAACACTTATATTCTCATAATATACTCACCTTAATTTTATATTGTATAGAATATTTTTATATTCTGACATTTTCACCATTGTCAGTCATATTTGTTTTTCTCTATAACCTGCCATTCATAATAATTGTATTTGCATAAACATGAGAAAGCATGTGTGTACATACATAGAAAGTGCATGCAAGATGATAAAAGAAGGTAAATTAAGTGCAAACATGTTTGTCACTACGTGACGTGCAAAATAATTGATTTATACAATTTAACAGAATATTAAAAGCCTTGTTGAGCTAGTGGTCGCAAGCGCGACTGCTGAGCATGAGGTCCTGGGTTCGATTCCCAAGATGGGCAAAGTATTATTGGGTTTTTCCAACAGGAATTTCTCAGTAGTAGCCCGGAGTCTGGAATTGTGCCCGGTTGATGGCAATAGGCTCGCCCCCTATTACACGGGACTTAAAAAACATAACTGGCGAAATGTGGTTATACTACAGGTACACCTCTGCCCAACCTACGGGGAAACAAGGCGTGATGTTATGTGTAAAAGTTTTCATAATTAATTATTAATGGGTTATTAAAATTATAGAGTAAATAGACATTATTATACAAGTAGCTCCAAATGAATCTAATTACTTATGTCAAGTCAAATTCCGTTTAATTAAGGAACTCAGTAACGTATATGAGTATGCTCTGGCGGTCAAAAAAGTACGAAGTTTATTTATTAACACAGATTGAGGTAGTCATGCCATGATTAGGATCTCTATTTTAAAGGCGTCCTACACTGCCACTAGTCGAATGAGACCGGCTATCTAATTACGCAACTTATTTTCGTAAACGATTACGACTAATCTGTTTCATTTTGACAGTTCTACAACATTCATTGCGTTATTTACGTTGCTCTGCAGTTTTTTTTTCGAACTTACGAAGCAATGTACGCACATCAACACGGTCTAGGGATATTTCATACTCAATTAAATAACTCGAAAAGTACTGGCCGCATTGGAATCTTTTATACACCGATTTGTTTGTAATTTATCTCAGACTAATTCCAAATTAAAATTTTTGAAAATTCTTTTGTTTCGGTGGCATAAAAATGTCTTGATGTATAGGAGAGGGAATTTTCATTTGTGCGAAATTTAGAAAACAATACGAATTACGTTTAGTTACAGTTTTTTTTCATTTTTAAACGAAAAATAAAGTTAAAATTGAGGTATTGTAGCCATGCAACGCCGACATTTGACGAGGGCGGAGATGTTACGAGCTGTGGGAATGCTGGAAGCTGGATCTGTTCAGCGTAATGTTGCTGAGGCCATAGGGACCCATCAAAATGTAATTTCAAGATTGTGGACACGCTATCGTGCCACAGGTGAAGTAGCGGAGAGGCACCGGGGGCCAAGTCGCATCACTACCCCCAGACAAGACCGATTTTTGCAAATTACTGCGCGAGCTCAACCAAATGCAACGGCGACTCAATTGGTCCAAAGGCTGCGAGTGGAACACCAAGTGCTTGTGAGTGACCAAACTGTAAGAAGGCGACTGAATGAAAGCAATCTACGCTCTCGTAGACCACTCCGGGTCCCACCTTTACGGAGAGGCAATCGTGGACGACGATTAGAATGGGTTCGGAACCACGTGGACTGGGGCCGTGAGCAATGGTCCAATGTGCTGTTCACGGATAAATCCAGGTTCGGCTTCCATCCAGATTCACGAAGGACGCGTGTTTGGCGAGTTCCTGGACGATGGAGCCGTCTCCAGAACCCTCAGGAAGTTCACCCATACCAAGGAGGAACAATTATGGTTTGGGCAGGAATTCGTCTTGGACGACGGACGGATCTCGTTTGGGTGCGGGGCAATATGACGGCAGAACGATACGTCCAACAGGTGCTGGGGCCCGTAATCTTGCCCCACAGAACACAAATGGGGCAAGATTTCCTGCTCATGCACGACAATGCCCGGGCACACACGGCGAGAACGGTAGCAGCTTGGTTACATACACATAATGTTAGGGCCTTAGACTGGCCTGCTCAATCACCAGATCTAAATCCCATTGAGCATGCGTGGGATATGCTGCAAAGAAGAGCTCTGAAGGAAGTTCCTGAAAATCTGGCTACAGAAGATCAACTTTTTGCGCACCTCAGAAGGACATGGGACAATATTCCGCAGCAAGACATTGACAACCTTGTTCTGAGCATGCCGAATCGTTGCCGATGTGTTGTGAACATCATGGGCGCTTTCTCAGACTACTAAATTCAAGTTTATAAACACAAATTAAATGATTTTTCTATTTTTTTCAGTTTTTACTCACAAATTAAAAGTTAATTCATACGGTTTCCGTCTATGCTTCATTTTTTTTCCATAAAATCCTGAAATTTTAATCTAAGTACCTTAACCATTATTAAAAAATGGTAGAATATTAAATAACGTATCTTTTAAATATATACATGTCATATAAATAATTAACACATTGATAGTAATTCGCTTTTTTAAAAATATCCCTAGACCGTGTTGATGTGTGTATTAGCAATCTGTTTCAAAACGATTCAGATTCGGATTGATTGTGCATTACGTAATTAGGGTACTGATCCAACATTATTGTTACTGGCCGACATGTAATTATGAAGTAATTTGACATAAGTATGTTTTAAATATTTTAAATGTTTAAAAATGTACTTCCAAAACGTGTCACAGAGACTAGTATACAACCCGGCGTTGTCTTCTAATGTCATAATAAATCAGTCTACAGTTTGAAAACTGTGTCTATAATCTTCAATAGTAGTTTTATTAGCCGGTGGGCGCTCTGGGGACCAGCCCAGTCATCAGTAGTTCTATTAGTCGGCGGGCACCGGGGACCAGCCCATTCGAGTACCTCTGGCACTCCTCCCGTGGGAGGCCTCTGACGTCGGGGCACTCCGGTGTAAAGCGTCGCAGCCCCCCTGACCTTTCTAGGGTGGGGAGGGTTGAGCTTGAGGAACCCAAAATCCTCCGCTACTACCCTCGACACCTACTTCTGTTCCTGACTTCGAGCAGCTGATTCACTACGCATGCTGCTTCCGCTACGCATCCCTGGCTCCAGGTCACTGTTCTGCTGCTGCTACTGGCTCCGAGCTACTCGAGCCGCTACTATCGCTGCTGATACTTCTATCTACTTTTTTATATTCCTTGTATTCTTATATTTTTCTATGTTCTTATGTTTCATTTTATTTGTGACTTACGGTGTGTTCCACGAAGGTAAACGTAACGTTACAACACTCATGGCGTGAGTGTCTTTTTGAAGCTCAAAGCATAGTCAGCCTATAATAATGTTCCCACTGCTGAGGACACAGGCCTCCTCTCGGTAAGAGGGAGTGAGCCGGAATCCACCACGCGGGCCCAGTGCGGGTTGGTAGATGCCACATGTCTTCGAATAGGGTATTACACCCATTTTTGAAAAGTTTCTCTTTATTCTATAGTGCTAATGAACCACAAAAAAAATCTATTTTTTTATTCAATCGATTTGTGCCAAAAAATGCATTTAAATTTTGTATTTTCAAATTTCGCGCGTAATTTGACGAAAACGCTGGACGAAGTGGACGCCATATTGCTCTGTGGTCATGACGTCAATTGGCTGTGTAAACAAATGCAGTGATATTTTTTTAAGTTATAAATTTGTGTTGTCTCCTTTTACAAAACCGTCCTCTATTGTATTATTTCAATAAAAATTACGTTGGTTCCGAAAATAATAAAAAACATGTATAGAATAAAGGTACGCTGATAGTTGACAGTTAACACTTTCTAAGTTTACATAGCCGTATTACGTAATAACATGGCGACTACTACTACTAATGGTGTTATGAAACAGATTAAAAAAGCTGAAACCTTTGATTTGAATTTTAAAATTCAGTTTGCTATTTTATGAACTAAAGCTAACGTTTTCCGACTGCTTTTTGCCTAAGCTATCTCAATAATATATTTTTAGATTTTTTCTCATATAGACCATATTTTTGGTTCTAGGAGCATGTCCTAGAACCAAAAATAGGGTCTATATGAGAAAAAATCTTCTTCTTCTTCAAGATGTTTTCGTTCACCGTTTTTGAGAGTAGTGGTGATGAAATAATGTACACAAACCTTATTCATCTATTCCGTGTACACAAAGTTATGAGCCTGTCTGGGTTCGAACCTAGTACGACTTTGCCACCACTGTCCTCAAAAGCAGTTTGTGCTCGATGTGTATATTATTTACTAGGTGGTAGATATTTTATAGCTTTAAAGTACCTATCAAATATATTTGTAAATAATGTGCTGTATATTAATCTCGTTGGTTCACTGTACCTACATAGAAATAGAAGCAGCGCAGACAACTGTAAACCTCAAATGAACCTGAAACCTTTAGTACCCTGTGTTACTACCATGATATTATTATCTCTATAGTTTTATGCCCACATTGTTGTTGCCAAATCCATGCTCAAGGTAAATTGTATTAAGAAATCGATATGGGCTCAGTGCAATAACAGATTTGGAACGAATCTCTTTCTACTTGATATTACTGCTGCCTGTTTCAGGATAAGTGTCCTAGTTTGTAAAACATGCTGATAGTATTCTCATAGGGTAGTAAAATAATAGTGGTCATTGGTTTCTTGAGCAGAATTGTAATTTTCTTTATTGGCTGGCCTTAATTTTGTTTGAGGTTGGTTTTTGGGTTAGATGATCTTATTCTTTACAGGTAGTTTTGTGAAGCTATAAAAAACAAATTTAGGTACTTATATTACCTATCTGACACCTGTATCTGATACCTATAATAAAACTTAATATACAGGGTGTTTGGCGCATGGACCGACACAATTTTTTCAGGGATTTGGGAGGTCATTAGCTAGGTTCTAGCTAAGTTCAAAATAGCTTTTAGTTTTTTTTTATAATTAATTTAGAAGGTGTAAAATTTCATTCATTAAATACAAAAATTAACTTTGGAAGCTTGTAAGGAATTTTCTTGAAACCAGTTGTATAAAACAAAGATGTTTTTAGATTTAAAGGACTTTGGAGAATGCAACAAAATTTGTTTTGTGCCACTACACCCACAAACAAAAAAGTTATTTCAAATTAAAGGACACATTTTGGGAATTTTTTTCATTTTAAAAAAATAATCATATGTAACCAACCGTGACATTTGGGACAAAGGGTGTATGGGTAGAACCTAGCTAATGACCTCCCAAATCCCTGAAAAAATTGTGTCGGTCCATGCGCCAAACACCCTGTATTATATTAACAACTTGAGGAGCTCGTGGCTAAGTAATAACAGCCGCACGGGTCGTTCCATCAGGATCAGGTTAAGCTATGCTTGCCGGGGTTGGTCCATGGATGTGTGACCATCTTTACATACCGAGTCCCCTCTGTGCATCAGGTCCCGGCTGTCCTTCGTGGCTCTTTGACAGTCATTACGGGACGTCAGAAGCCCGAAAGTCTGACAGCCAGTCTTACAAAGGGGTATCGTATTACCAAGTTACTGGGTTGTGGAGGTCAGATAGGCAGTCGCTTCATGTAAAATACTGGTATTCAGCTGCATCCGGTTAGACTGGAAGCCGACCCCAACATAGTTGGGAAAAGGCTAGGCAGATATAACTACTCTGCTTCCTACTAGCCCACTGCACACCATTAGCATTATCCAAGAACAATTCTCGTAGGCACCACGTTGAGCCACTGTATAAACGGGCACACGGAAAATAGTAATAAAATAAAGAGGTCACCGGACAGCTGCGTAGTTGGTTTACGACCAGCGATCGCATTATTTTTCCTTCTCACGCTTTTTGAGGCTTTAAACTCGACTAAACCCCACCAAAAGCAACAGTTTTAATTTAAATATATTACTTTTACTCAGAGAGTATTTAATCATTTTTTTAAACAGTGTTGGCCAGACATAACGTGGGAATTTTTTGAAAAACCGCGGACGCTGTGTGTATGACCAACATATAGCTTAGGTACGTATAATAGGGATGATGACTAAAAAAACGTTTTTTGTCCGTCATGTAGATTATAAAAAAAATAACGTATACGTATTTTTTTTGCTTTTTTACGTTTAATAAGATTACGGCGATACATTGATTTAAAATGTGGCATGACGTCACGAGTATATAGATTGTATTCTTACTTGTGACGTAGCAACCACCACTCCCCAACTTTAATGCGTTTTATCTGTCATTAGGGTTCCGTAGTCAACAAGGAACCCTTATAGTTTCGCCATGTCCGTCTGTCTGTCTGTCTGTCTTTCCGCGGTTTAGCTCAAAAACTATTCGTACTAGAAAGTTGTAATTTGGCATGAGTATACTAATTAATGACGCCAAAAAAGGGGTAAAATAAAATTTTGAAAAAAACAATTATTTAGGGTACCTCCCCTACATATAAAGTGGGGATGATCATTTTTTTTTTCGTTCTTCCCTTAGTGTGGGATATTGTTGGATAGGTCTTTTAAAAATATTAGGGGTTTGCGAAGGCCGTTTTTTTATTAAGTAAACCGTTCATGACTTATCAAGCTTTAAAGTACCAATTTTCATTAGAGTCAAGTGTCCCCCCCCCCCTCTACCAACTAAACGGTTGTAGTTAGAAATGTACGTATGGGAGAACATGTTTTTCAATTACAAAGTTAAGTTTGTTCTTACGATAAATTCATTTCAACTACGGAACCCTTCATTGTGCGTGGTCCGACACGTACTTCACCGGTTTTCTTTTCTTATTAATTTGATAAAGCAAAAAATACGAGCATAATATTTTTTTATTATCTGACTGACGGACTAAATAGTTTTTTTTTGACCCATGCATCATCCCTATTATGATGCAGTTTGTGAGGCGGCAATGGTGATTAAGCTAGGTCTTATATTTGTTTGTTAAATCAATAATGTCGTACCTACATGATCCTGAAACCCACAATAGAGCCAGAATTTGATCTCTTAAGGTTAATGACTAAATTGTCTTACACATCACGCTTGCAAGGGTGATAGCAGCATTCTCTTATAACATTACAAGCAGAAGCTGGACTCTTTAAGAAATCAAGACCCCACGGGCAGAAAAGAGATGCCTTATTCACACTAAGACACTGAATAATCAAGTCCTTACATGTCATTATTATCAGCAACGTGTTTCCATTTGAAACGACTCCTCCAAGCAAGCGGGTGTAATGACCACCTCCTCCGGATTTATATGGGGGGCCATAAAACCTACATTCTTATTCATGTTCATGTTTATGGTCATTGATATGGGCCCATATAAATGGAGATGGGTTTGAACGGGACATAAAACGTCTATAGGCAACTGGACAAACGTACTGTGGACAAGCTTTGTTAAATTTCATCATAGACTAGTCTATTTTTAGAAGTACCCTAAAATACCCAAGTATTAAAATTTATGACAAAATACGTACCATCACTATTGAAAGAAAATATTTTGACTATAAATAATGGCGTTGGAGGAAAATTCCGTCTAATGCGGGACCGTCCCTCCTGCACATTATTTTTGTTTGAATGAGTTTGTAGAAAGTCGTATGTTCTACTAACCTTGTACCTATTTATCCATCTATCCTTTACACCCAACTAGAAAGCTTTCCGAGGTTATATACCTAAAGTACGAAGTACTTAAGTGGGGTCAGGTGCGTAGTACTCGCAACCGGCGTGCGTGTATGACCAGATGTATGAACGTAAATGAGGCAAAAGGAGTATGTAAGGATCGTAGCAGGTGGCGTTATACAATATGTAAAAAAAAACCTGTCCGACCCAAAAGGTACTGCAAAAACATACCAAAAAGGTAATAAAAATCTTATTATTATTGAAATTAAGAAGCTCATGAACACAGACTTCATCATCATGTGAATGTCGAGGCGATCCAACTCCTTGACATCACTGAATTAGTGTGAAGACTAAAAAGGGTAAACCAAAAAAAAGAAGGGTAAAGGGCCAAAGGGAAGGGTAAGGTAAGGGTAACCTTTAGAGTTCGATTAGTGCAATATGGGTGAACTTAAAAACTACAGTGCAAGTGCTGACTATTTTATAGAACACGTGAATGAAGTGTTCCCCTTAACATAAAGTGAAAAAGAAAGACTATATTGGACGATTTCTTAATTTTATAATTACTTAGTAGTTTAAGTTATATTTAATTTACTTATTAGCTAGCTTGGCTAGATTTTAATGTGAATAAAGTATCATCGGCTACACTGCCGTCCTTGCGAAAAGTGCAATAACTCGAGTTTTGTGCCGAATTGAGATAAGTACATATTCGGAATTTGTAGAATGAGATCTATATATTCTTTTTAGACACTTTTTACGTATCTATGACGGATCCGGTTTTAATACTAAGCCTAACTGCAATATCTAGGTGGGTGCTTTATGATTTATATATCAAGACCGAAATAACTATAGATAGGAATAACTTACTTACGCTATTATGTAATTTTACTAACTATATCTGCAATAAGTATAGTTACTACATTTATAATTAGCATAGTTCGTCATTTTTAATATTCATTTACTAGTTATAAGTGCAATATGTTTGAGTTATTGCAGATATGATATGGATCCATATTTACGTTATTAAATAATTTACTAATTATTTCTGCAATAAGTAGAGTTATTGCATTTATAATTACCATATTTCGTTATTTGTGATTCTCATTTACTAGTTATAAGTTCAATAAGCTTTAGTTATTGCAGTTATGTTAAGGTACCTTCATAATAATTATGAGAAGAATACTAAAATTTATGTAGTAAGTAGATATATTGCATTTATTTGTAGGATGATTAAACGATTACAGTATACCTACGCGAAATAAATTGCAATAAATTCACCATTTATTGCGTTTATAACTAGCACCCAGGGGTGAGGGGGTACGAGGGGAGAAAAATATTTCGTGCAAACGTCAGTCGCGGCGCTCGCTTACATCGAGTCGGACGATCGCACGCACGTGCTAATCAGTTTGGCCGGTAAGTAACGTATTTAATATTACTTATTTTATGTTTACATGTCACGGGCATTAATACGCTATGATGTCTTAGCCTACTTTATTTAGTTATTAATAGACACACATATTGTTGAAAGTATTTTGTTGACGCCGCGCCGCGCGCCGCAGTCAACGCCGAGAGTCCCTCGCTGCCCGCGGCCGCGCCTTTAGCGTCAGAGTTGAAAATACTTTTATAGGAAATTGATTCATGTGGCCTTACGAATAAGGAGCATAATCCAATCAGCGAAAAATACTTGATAGTTTAGTTTTTTAATTTGCAAATACGATTATGCTTCTTATTTGTATTATAGTCACGGACCGATTTCCTATGCAAGTATTTCCATCTCTGGGCGCTGACTCGCTGAGGCTAAGCAAGTTCGGGTACCATATAGGCAGTGCCCAGTTTTATTATGTTTGTTTTAAATATTATCAATGTGTGTTTGATGCTTTCTTTACGCGTGTTGATTTTTTGTCCCTAAGCAAAATATTTCTTTTTCAGGCAGCACCATGTCCAGAAGAGACAAAATTCTTTCTTTGGCTATTTCGCAAAATCTAAACCCAAAATCTAATGTTTCTCCATCTGAACCTACCAGCCACCAGCTGATTCCAAGGCCATCAAGTAGTAGTGTTCAAAATTATGACCTACCATTATTTTACGAAAAACCTTTTGAAACAACCGTTACCAGGCATTCTCTAAAGTGCTATGAAACCCTTTTTTTTTTTTTTTTTTTTTTTGGGTGGGAAATCATCAAATGACGTCTCCCGCTCTGGGTGGAGCGGGAGGGCGTGTCAGACTCTTACTGACTAAAACCCACCCGTGTTCCTTCTGTTGCCTGTGCAATGCCAGGGGGCCACGGTATCCCTTTCGGACTAATCCCGCAACCCCGGCAGGCAATGGTCTCATCGGACCCCTTCACTTGCTGACATCTCTTTGAGGCGCGCGTGGAACACAACGCGCCGTCGACCCGGGCCTGGTCCTTACCGGACGGCGAGCTACCCATTGCTCACCGTCCGCAAGCCCGCGCCTACGGTGGCCGGGAATCGGCAATCGATTCCCGACGCCCAGGGCGTCTCCTCCTGCGGCGGCTAGGGGCGTGAGGGCGCGAAATTTGCCTCTCCCTCACGCGTTCCGCCTCCTCCTTTGCGAGCATTACTGCTTCGCAGAAGGAGGTGACGGCCTCCCATGCCCTCTCGCTCCGTACCATGGCCTGGACCAGGGCCGGACGCGAGAGATCCCTGCCACCGATCGCCTCCACGAGGACACGGCGGTGCTCTGCCCAAGCCGGGCATACCTCCACCGTATGCTCCACCGTGTCCTCCGGGCGATCCACGCAGTGATGACACCCGGGCGTTTCCTCCCGCCTTATCCGAAACAGGTACCTCCCGAAACAGCCGTGTCCGGTGAGGACCTGCGTCAGGCGGAAGGTGAGGACGCCGTGGCGCCTCTCCAGCCACTCCTCAAAGAGGGGACTTATCGCCGCAATAGTGGCGTGCCCAGCACTGGGTTGCGACAATCGCACTCTCCATGCCGCCATGAGATCCCGTCGGAGCTCTGTCCGCTGTGCCGCGATTTCTCGCGGCATCGGAGTCAAGCCCCGGCGTTTCGCCTCCTCGCGCCACTCCCAAATATGCGCGAGGACTTTTGCCTCCAGATCCCATGGCGGCAATCCAGCAAGGAGGCTTGCCGCCTCACCGGAGACCGTGCGATATCCCCGAACCAGCCGGGTGGCCATGACCCTCTGGGACGCGTTCAACCTGCGGGCAGGCCGCCGCCTCAACGAACGCGCCCACACCGGTGCCCCGTACAGGGCCATGGACCGCACGATCCCCGCGTATAGCCTCCGGCAGGAGGCGTTTGGACCCCCTAGATTGGGCAGGAGCCGCTTCAATGCAGCCCCGGCCCGCTCCAGTCTGGGAGCCAAACGTCGGAAATGCTCCACGAAGTTCCACCGACTGTCGAGGACGAGTCCCAGGTACTTCATCGTCGACTCGACGCCGATGTGAAACCCTCCTACCGTTATTTGGGAACCCGACGGTGGCGCGTTCCGAGGACCATGAAAACACATGGCCTCGGACTTGTGCAAGGCCACCTCGAGTCCCAACTGCCGGATTCTGGCCACGATTGTCGCAACCCCGTGTGT
Organism: Xanthia togata; assembly: GCA_963853775.1. Taxonomy (NCBI): domain Eukaryota; kingdom Metazoa; phylum Arthropoda; class Insecta; order Lepidoptera; family Noctuidae; genus Xanthia; species Xanthia togata. The sequence goes on along the minus strand of OY970792.1, from coordinate 12,579,915 downwards.
CGCTAGTTCGGCCGCCGCCTGGTGCGACCTCCCCTGCGCCAGGACCAACGTGTCGTCAGCGTAACAAACGACGCTGACGCCATTGGGGAGGTCTGCGCGCAGCACCCAGTCGTATCCGATGTCCCACAGATGCGGCCCCGGGACCGATCCCTGTGGGACACCGCACGACATCTCTCGCCGGTTCCACTCTCCCTGGTGACCGGGGTAGATGATGGCCCTGTCCGTCAAATAGGCCTCGACCACACGACAGAGGTAGGTCGGCATCCGGTGATACCGGAGTGCCTCCCTGATGCAACTCCAGGGCAGGGTATTGAAGGCGTTGGCGATGTCTAGAGACACCGCCAAGACGACCCCACCCCGAGCCACCGCATCCCCCGTCGTGAGGGCTCGCACGCGCATGATGGCGCCCACCGTGGAGCGCCCCCTGCGGAAACCAAACTGGCTCTCCGCCAAATCCGGCCCCACCCGCACCAGCCGCCCGACAAGGCGGTCTGCAATTACTCTTTCAAAGAGCTTGCCCACCTCGTCGAGCAGCACGATGGGCCGGTAAGCGGACGGAGAGTCCGCAGGGCGCCCCGGCTTCTTGATGAGGACCAGTTTCCCCGTCTTCCAACGAAGTGGGAACTGGCCCCTCTCCATGCATGCGCTTAAGAGCCCCCTTAGTCGAGGCCCGAGAGCCTCTGAGGCCAGGACCCAGGCTTTCCCAGGTAAGCCGTCGGGTCCTGGGGCGGTATTTCTGGCATTCAGCCTACGTACCGCCACCCTCATCTCTACCTCGGTCACCTCCGGAGCATCGTCGTCGTCGTCGGCGGTGTGGTCCGCATTGGGCACCGCAATAGGCGGAGCCATGGGCGGGGAGGCATGTTCCCCTCGTGAAGGGAACAGAGCGCTCACCACATCCCCCACAAGCTGCGGCCGGAGACTCTGCGTAAGCGGGGGAGCCCATGGGCGGAGTTTCTCCCGCACCATTTTGTATGGGCGTCCAACCCTACCATCCTCCGAAGAAGAATGTGACAACATGAACAGAGCTGTAGATTATTTTGAAGATTCCGACGATAGTGTCATTGATAAAGACTACTACCCTGATTGTATAGTTTCAGATTCTGATTCTGATTCACCCATTTGTATTAAAAGAAGTTTACTTGAATGTAAAAAAACAAGAGATAAAAAGACTGAACGTGAAGAGGAAGAGGCAGAAGAAAAAACTGAACATGATGAGACTGAACGTGAAAAGGCAGAACGTGAAGAGACTGAACATGATGAGACTGAACGTGAAGAGACTGAACGTAAGGAGACTGAATGTGAGGAGACTGGGACATGAAGAGACTGAACATGAGGAGATGGAACGTGAAGAGACTGAACATGAAGAGACTGAACGTGAGGAGACTGAACGTCGGGAGGTTGAACGTGATGAGACTGAACGTGAAAATAGTGAAGTAGAGGAATGCGTAATACCTGAGAATGAAAAAGGACTGACTAAAGCGGGCTTGCCAAGAAAAAGACGTAGATTTGATGTATCCCTTGCGGATCGACAAAGACAGAAAAAAGAAAAAGCTGATGAAAAGCTGTCACTGAAACCACCGTGTGATGGTAAATGTCGTAAAAAATGCACAAATAAGATTTCTGAAGAAATTAGAAGAGAAATACATGAGCGGTACATAAGGTTAGATTGGGAGTCAAGAGGTTTATTCATTAAAGGAATGGTCGAACCGAAGGAAATAAAAACAAGAACTACTAAGCAAGGTCGAAATAAAAATAGAAGAGATGTTTCGTATTACTATCATTTTCAAGTCAAACATGAAAAATTGGATGTTTGCAAAACTTTTTTTTTAACGACACTTGGTTACAACCCACAAAATAACAGACATATTCACTCGGCACTCAGTAAGGAAGTTGATGATCAAAAAGACAAACGGGGATCATACAAACGCAAAAATGTGATAGACAGGAACATAATCAAGGACCATATACAAAGTTTTAATCCAACAATTTCACATTACCGTCGTGAACATGCCCCAAATAAACTTTATCTGCCGAGTGACATTAATGTTACGATGATGCATCAATGCTTCATTGATAAATATCCCAATATGTCGATCTCTTTTGAAACATATCGAAAGGTTGTAAAAGAAATGAATATTTCCTTTGCTCATCTCGGGCATGAAGAATGTGAGCAATGTGCTCTCTTTGAATCACATACTGGATGTTCTCAGGAAAACTGTGACCTATGTATTCAAAAAAATAAACATAAGTCACGATACACGGAATCCAGAGAGGAATATCAACGAGACAAAGAGCAAGGTCTTACTGACAAAGACTGCATATACTTTTCTGTAGATCTACAGAAAGTCATAATGTTGCCACGAATGGACCAATTTAAAACTGCGATATTTTGTCCTCGTATTTAATGAAACTTTCGTTCCACTTGGAGGTAGTAATGGTACAAATGTTCCTTATGCAGTGCTTTGGAACGAAACTGTCTCTGGTAGAAGCCAAGAAGATATCATTTCTGCATTCAGATCGTTTTTTATTCATGAACGCGACATGAAACATATCGTTGTATGGGCCGACAATTGCGCGGCCCAAAACAAAAACTGGGCGTTTATGTGTTTTCTGGTAAACATAGTAAATAGTCAGCTGATTGCTGCCGAATCAATTACCATAAAATATTTTGAACCGGGCCATACGTTCATGTCGGCTGATAACTTTCACCATCAGGTTGAAATGGCATTAAAAAAGAAAAAAAAAGTTTATGATTTTGATGACTTTGTAGATTCCGTTAAAATGGCCAATTCAAAAAGAAGCATAGTAAAAGTGATGACAGTATCCGATTTTTACAGTTATGAGGATGTGTCGTCTCAGCATAGAATCCGAAACATGGAACCCAGAGTCTATTTAAAAGACATCATGGCAGTCAGAGCCGAAAGAGGGGCATTTACAATAAAGCACAGAGTTACCCATGTGTCTGATTGGAAAGAACTAGATTTTCTACAGGTAAAAATAATTAAAAACAAATGCTTTCCTGATTTTGCAAACAAAACTTCATCGAGAGGAATAACAAAAGAACGAAAAGATAGAATAATAGCAGACTTAGTACCTTTGATGCCTGAAACCAGGAGAGGCTTTTGGTTAAACTTACCTGAAACATCCCGAGCTTCGAACCTAGACTAAAAATATTTAATTAGTTATAAGTGTTACAGACTGATGAAAACATTGATCTCAAATTGTGCCTTAAAATAAAAAAGTAGATTACATTTTGTAAGTTTATTTATAATATTTACGATTGTGTACTTTAACTATAACTATTAAGATATTTTAACAAAAGAATAAATTGTTGATATGTGTGTTTTTTAATTGTAGTAACCATTGAACTTTAAATGATGGGTATCCCATCACCAGACCAGAATTAATATGTAAGATGGCGAAGTGATTCCTATTATAATTGTACTTTTTTTAGTTTGAAATAAAAAAGATTTCATATTATAAATATTTTTTTTTATTCATAAAACTATAACTGATTTCACATTATTTTAAAAACACATCTGAACGCAGATATGATGAGTAGACTTGGCTTTACCGAAAACAGTTTCATACTAAATCGGTGAGAGGACGAAAAAGAAGTTTTGCAAACTTCTATTTATTCATATTTGCCATAAAAATGTAACATCTCTGTTTTTCTAATAGTAACAAGTTAAAACATTGGCGTCTTAAACTTGTCTCTTACTAATGAAAACCGCAATAAAGTAAGAAACTTAATGCACCTTTGGTTAGGAAACAGTTCAAAAAAATATGAATTACTACTCAAAAATGCATCATGTTGATTTCCTAACCATTAGTGCAATAAATAGGTTACTTATTGCGGTTATGACTAGTAAACATTCTTTCCACATAGTAATAATACTTAACATTATAGTATTTATTGTTTTTTAAAGCGGGAATAAATGCAGGAACAAACTTTAAGTACCACATAATATTCTATACAATCTTATATATCATGTAGTGAAAGTTTCAATTCGATACCATTTATAGTGTTGGAGATACTAACAAAACAAAAATAAAATCTTTACCCGCGTTTTTCTCGAAATCAGGTTTAACCTAGTTATTGCACTTTTCGTAAGGACGGCAGTACAATACTTTATAATAGGGAAAAAAATGAGAGTAAAAGTTATTGCTATTTAAAATTCTCATTTTTGGTACCAAAATTAATCCAAAATGATAAAAAAATTGCAAATTTTTGAACAAAGGTCATCGGTTATGACTTTCAGACACCCGCTAAGCACCGCCCGCACGCAATTTAATACGAGTAACCCGGTTAAATTACCCATTGAAAAAAAAAAGGGTCAATTTTTTTTTTCTTTTTTTTCCCTGAAAATCTCCACATAAATAGACTCTCAGTACGATACCTAACAACACCCTCACGAATCGGACAGGGTTTTTTTACATGTTGTATAGTTGCTGCCTACCCCATAGGAAGAAATAGGAAGAAGGCAAGAGTTTACGTATGTATATGTGTAGGTACTTAAGTGAGAACATCTTCCACCATACATACATACCGCTTTTAGTTTCTAATATTTCCCAGGTCTTGTCTAGCCATGAATTAAAATTCCGTACTATTCTAGCTATCCTTTTAAAACGTTGTTCATTTTATTTAAAATACGAGACTACATTTTATCATTTGAATGCATTACACGGAAAATACTTTAAAATTTTACAATACAGCGTACACGGCAGCTAAATGCAAATGTTTGTACGTATTTAATAAAAGATGACTTGTTCGCCGCCTGGGTGAGCGCGGCCCGGCGCTTCTACGCAGCGTAAACTAACAAATTGCTGTCTGCCTTCGAACATCCTCAATATTCTCAAGTAAATGTCTTGAAAAGGAGCTTGAAAATTTCCACAACAGTCGTCAAACTTTGTCCACTATATTTATGGACGATATTTCTCGGCGAGACCGTCAATTATCGTCGGGAAATTTTCATCTACTACTTTTGCCAATGAATGCAAAAATATTTTTTTTCGTGCTCTCTTATAGGATTTTGCGTACCTTTTAAGTGATTTGAAGTTGGACGCGTCGGGCGCTTATAAAAATATTCCGATTTGAACGGTAGGTATACACAACTTTAATGTAATTGGGTACCCATGAAAAAGCTTAGCATTACTTAATTATATTATAATTTTATTTATTTTACATTGTCAGGTTTTCATTCTTGACAACGTCTTTTTTGTCGTAGCTGAAATGTGACTTTTCCATGTACTTAATTTATGTAACTGCTGAGTTTAATCAGTCTTTCAAAACGTTTTTGATTAAAATCCTTACAGCGATCTTTTCTGTAAGCATAGCATTGAAATCAGTACCGAAATCTGAGAAGATACCTGCAGCCCCTTTATTTTTTCCCCGAATACCTTAGAGGAACGCTTAGGATCAGTTCACACCGAAACGTGACGCAAAGAGTCGCTGCGCGTACTATTTAAGATAGTGATACAAAATATAACCTTATTTACTACTCAAAAAGACACACATTTAATTGAGATATTTCGAAGTCGCGCTGCGACTCGATAAGAATACGAAGCAGCGAGGCGTGGAGCTGCCAGCGACTTCACGATGCACCTCGCGACGTCACGCTGCGTCTCGCGGCGCCGCGCTGCACAGCACGAAACCACTGGCCTCTCCAAGCGCAGCGTCGCGTCGCGTCACGTCTCGGTGTGAACTGACCCTTAGGAAACCTGCATGAAATCGTACCTTTATTTATACGGGCTCTCTTGAACTGGAGTAATCAGAGAGTTGATATTACTCTTCATAATACACGCAGTGAGTAATAGCAGGAATATTTAATTTGTCTTTTTATAAAAAGCCTACTTAGGTAGGTATAACTTTGAGTGTAGGCTAAAACTTTGGTAGAAGGTGAGGCGTGCGCAAATGTTTATATATAGATAATTATAATAAGTACAATACAAGTTTATTTATCTGAAGGTTCTGAAGAAAGATTATTACTCTCACCTTAACTTTAACTTTTTTATAGACTTCGTGTGAGCAATTTAACACATACATGTATGTTAACAATGTTGAATAATATAATTTAACTGCAATGTTTCAACGAAAAAATATTATTGTTGGTCTATTAATCTAATATATTCATGTTTATTTAGCTCAGCAATGCAGTACCTGTAATTAAACATACAAACAGAAAATTCAAATTCAAAATATTTTATTTCACTTTTAACTACATGGGCACTTATGAAACGTCAGAAGCTAGGTGCACGATTCCAATTGGTCGTTTCCTATGGAGAAGAGCCGGCAAGAAACTCCACGGTTAACAGATATATGAAAGATAACAGAGAGGAAACGCAGAAGTTTAATTAATAAGAGCCAGTTGATTTTTATTGTGGAATTCATTCTATGGCATCAGCAGTGGTTCAAAATAATGTGTGAATGTGAGTATTGATTTCTTACCTTCGATAACTATCTGATTCTATTAAGTTGTTTATTTTTTATTGGGTTTTGCCATCTGGAATTTCTCAGTAACACAGCCCGGAGACTGGACTTGTGCTCGGTTGACGGCAATAGGCTCGCCCCCTATTATATGGGACATTAACATAACTGGCGAAATGTGGGTGTACTTAGGGATACCTCTGCCTAACCCTTCGGGGAATACAGGCGTGATGTTATGTTATGGTTATAACCTAAGTTAACTTGTATTAAAGGGGTTATTATTTCGTCTTTTTATTCACTACCTTAAGTTTTTGACATATTTGTGGGTTCTTATAAGTTTTGAATATGAAAGTTTTATTGGAATAAAACAATTCAGAACGATCATAATGTTATGTCTGCACTAGTTCGGTATGCTCTCGAGGTTCTGTATGTGTGTATCCATATAATAAATGTGATTGTGAGTTTGTTCGTTACTCAATCACGCATAAACGGCCGTGGTGTTCTGCCGTGCAAAACCACATTTAGTCTTTCTATATGTTATGAATTATTATGTAGCGGTTTCACCGCCACATACAAACTACGCATCATAGACATGACGTCACTCAAATCCTGCATCACGCAATTAGAGTTTACCGCGCGAACGACATTATAAGACTATCCGACATCAACAGTAGGGCAGTCGGCCCGCCAGACACAACACCCGTCTGGTCGGAGGATCCTCCCATATCTATGGTGGATGAGTGAACTTTACACCCTGTTCCTCATGCCCCTAAAATTATACAAAAAAAACCATCTTTGATCTATTTATATTTTCTCAGATCTTAATATTTTTTTTTTATTGTGACCTACGTTTAACTACTCCACGGAGCTAAGCGACAGGACGAATTTGGATGGGTAAGGACATTTAATCCTGGATCGTAGATGAAGTTGTGGGCACCAGCTAGTAATCATATCTTTCATCATTTCTTCTGCACATAGTTGATTTTACCATAAACCTTTTTATTTCTTTAACCTTTTTTTTGGTGTGCGGTAGAAACCAATATGTGGAACGTTTAAAGCTTATGTAGAGGAAGCATGTAGGATTTAACGATCCCTGCTAGAGTATATTTGCATTTATAGTGACAGGTTCCAGTCTAAGAGCCGTAGTATTGTGGAAGCAAGCCAGAACCTTTCTCACAGTTAGAATAGCTGCAACTAAACAAATAAAGACTGAATTCATATATACACGTTCCAAGTCTTAAGTAAAGGTCTTCTGTGGTAAGTAAGCTTGCGGGAGTGATGATGATGATGACGTCACGCTGAAGTAGTTGCACGAAGGCTGCGTTGACGTTCATATTCGGGGTCACCAATTTAGTGGTACCTATGATCAACAGTGTGTAAAGTTCACTCATCCACCATAAAAAAGGGAGGATCCTCCGACCAGACGGGTGTCGCGTTTCCCTATTGTTGATGTCACATAGTCTTATATTATGTCGTTCGCGCGGTAAACTATAATTGCACTATGCAGGATTTGTGTGACGTCAGGTCTTTGATGCGTAGTTCACATGTGGCGATATAGATGCCGCCACATAAGTAATTCGCACATCACACCGTTTTGATAAGAACTATTATTACAAATGTTACTAGACAAATTAATTGCGACATTGGGAGTGTGACGTCTTGCAAGATGTGTGTACATAGATGTACTCGTAGTAGTCTACATATCGATATCAAAATAGATTTTCAGAATACTTCAGGAAATCTTTGTAGATTTATTTAGGAAGAGTGCGTTTGCAATGGCAAACTATAGACTTGAATCAGTAGTCATTATTAATCAATGTACAGAACCTGTGTTTTTCGGTTTGGAAATCATCAAATGACTTCTCCCGCTCTGGGCGGAGCGGGGGGGCGTGTCGGACTCTAACTGACTAAAACCTACCCGTGTTCCTTCGGTTGCCTTTACGGTGCCAGGGGCCACGGTATCCCTTTCGGACTTTCCCGCAACCCCGGCAGGCAATGGTCTCATCGGACCCCTTCACCCGCTGACATCTCTTTAAGGTGCGCGTGGACCACAACGCGCCGTCGACCCAGTCCTGATACTTATCGGACGGCGAGCTTACAGTCAGACATTACTGATAAGTCGCAGATGTAGCTACTGTGGGAAGTATACATAAACAAGCATTCACTGTCAATCCTTACGTTGCAGCAATCAATGAACCTGAATCAAGAGTTAACATCACTGACTGAACATCGCTTATTGGCTGAACACAACTGTGTGTATTTTGCTGTATCTACGAGTAGTTGCTAGTTGTAGTGTAGTAAGCTAAAATCAGTGCCGTCTGGCCGCAGTTCCCACAGCTGGCCGCAAACTGTTAACTATTCCTAAGTTACCACGATAGAATCTAACGCAAGGTATCCCCGAGCCATCGATTCCCGAACGTATTTAGTATCAAATTGATAAAAACGGTGTTTTGATTTGTGTTAGCTCTTTATTGGTTTTGTGGAAATATATTTACTAGCAATAACAAAAACAACCGAATCAGTATTTAATTTCATAAAAAAACATTAAAGTTCAGTATGTATATTATTGTTTTTTAATTAAATGAAATATTAAGACGGAGTCATCATCTATTCATCCAGTTTTATGGGAAATTAACTTCTAATTTTGCCTTTTCCAATTTTTATTTACTCTGTTTAACGTTTTTTTCCAGTGGTGGCTCAGTGATATCGGCCCTGCTTTACGAGTTGTAGGTCGTGGGTTCAAACCCAGGCGGGCCATTTACTTTGTGTAAATAATTTCATCACCATTGCTCTCAAAACCATGAAGGAAAACATTGTAAGGAAACCGGCATGTCCTAGAATCAAAAATTCGAAGACAGATATCACATATCTACCAACCTGCACTGGGCTCGCGTTATAGATTACAGCCCTCTCGAACCTGTCCCAGCAGTGGCAACTTTATGGGCTGAATATGTATGTATTTAGGTAACGTTTTGTTCGGTCTGCGTCCTTAAACTTAATGCTCCCGTGAAAATTAACTAAATATGTAATTTTTTAGCATACAAATTATACTAAGGTACATAAGTACGAAGAGATAAACAACATACCACAACGTACCTATTTCGTTGTACCAAATATTTATTATGAAGAGAATCCCAATGTATTGTTGAAGAAGCTACAAACAACGGATAACAACGTATAACAACGTTTGACGTGGAGCGCAAACATCCCTGGTATTTAGTTTGTTTTGTAAGACGAACAGTTTTCATTGGGACTGGGAGCGCTCTCCGGTTTAAGAGCGAGCTCACGGCCATTAAACTAGCGTTTTGATGAGTATACATTTTTATTTTGATGACGCTAACGTACGGGTAGCGGCTAAGGACATCCTGTTTTCGCTAATGGGTCTACGGAAAGAGTCCACTGTTAAGTTACGGTCGAAATAAGCTTTAGCAGATTTAAATTGTTGCTGGCGCGAAAGTTTAAGTAATTTTTACTTGGTTCTTGGCAATAAAATAGGGATTTGTTTTAAGATGCTATAGGTATCACCTCAAAATGTAAGATCAGATCAGTGCTCCTTTGCACTTGAACCTAAAATATTGTCACTTCAGACCGGATAATAGTAAAAAAAAAAGATGTAAAAATTTTTGGCGGTATTATATTAGTTTGTGCACTTTAAAATACTATTGCATGCTCTACGGTCATAGCAATGTTAGAAAAATTGTGAAGTTGTATTTGTCTTTTGTCCTGTGATATAGAATTTTATTTATTAAATCGTAGCACTAACTGTGTAACCTCGTTTCGAACAATGCTCACGAAATACTGAACGGAGGCATGAAAAGCTTCCGTGTTTGTGTGCTTTGCTCCAATAGGTACACTCTATTGTTATATAAATTGTGTACAAACTTTATCTAAGTACATTAGGAGTATGTGGTTGTTTGTATCTGCTTCGCTGCTCTTAGCAGCAGACTTCATGGCCTTAAACTCACAATAGTTGATTGAACCTATGTTCTTCCTCTTCATTGACTTCTTAAATTAAAACTCGTTCTTTCAATATTACGTTTGGTAAACGTTTTTGTATAGGCGAAGCTCAGCGTTTGATTAAGCTCGCCAGACTGCGGACTCAGCAATTTTGTTCAGTATCAGTGTAAGCGAAAATACTCATTTTCACTGTGAAACATTTCCATTATGAGGGTTTTAAAACTGACGCTGAAACCCTCATAATGGAAATGTTTTATTTGTGTCACTGGAAAAGAAAATTGTTTTAACGTGATTGTTTTCCATTGAAATAATTACGTAGACCAACACTGGCATGTGTCTTTAGACGTTAATTAAATGGCGTAGTAGTTCGTGCTTCATATAATAACAGCTGAGATTAGCCACACTATTTATCGAATCGATATCCAATCGAGTTTTGTGCCGGACAGTGAGTGCCGGGGCCCGGAGCTCGGAGGCAGGGAGGCAGCAAGGACGGCACGTTGGCGTGAAATCCGTCGCCTTGCGAGCTCTCCAACCGCTCCCTGGGGCCGAGTCGATCTGTTACAACAAATAATACGCCAGACGGCGATCCGTTAAACCACTTTTCAATTTTCCAATAATTGTTTTAAATCGTCTATAAATATTGTTGATACTGCGTTAACCGGCGTAATTTCAAGCAATACGATTTCAAAACAAACACAAAATAATATTAAGATGAGTAAGATTCTATTTAAACGATTTCTTATCTGAGATAAATTTTGAAACATTAATATGAATGTTCAATGAAAAAAAAAAATCACGTCAATTCTAAGAGATTCTCAATTACCCGGTAATTGCCTCGAAATACATACAAATCGACTTATGTTAAACAAATCAACCCAATCTTGTATATTGCTCATGAATGCATGAAAATTGTCAAGCAAGGAGGCTTCTCTTGCCGGTATTAAATTGGTAGCAAGCTTGTGTCAGCTTTGAATTATATTACTGGTCTAATACGAACCTTGGATATGGAAAAGAAGCACTGCAACTTCTTTCGAGGAAATTCTATCATAAAGACTTTCTAATTCTACACGGTATTTCAGCAGGTTGGTTACAAATTAAGTCATAACGTGGTTGTGATACTAGGTAAAGGAAAAATTCCAATCGGGAAAGGAGGTGACCTTAATACCCACATTTCCTGATTGTATGAAAAGAATATTAGAATTAAAATATGATTTAATTCAGAATTTTCTGGCAGGTGGTATTAATCGGGTGATGGGAAAATAAGGCTCGGATATGTTACAACTTGGGATATGCTCTATTCAGCAGACTGCAAAAGACTTGATCGATTAATGGGGTGATTGCTAGGTTCATTATAATTATTAAGAAACAAGAAAAGAGATAGCTAATCAAAATGTTTCTGACATAATTTACAAACAAAATTGACTCTCGCACGATAGCATATATCTTCCAGTAAATAATAATAAACAAAACCACATTAATCAAAGGATATTGAAGTCGCCGCTCCTTAATATAGGAATAGTCGTCTCTGCAATTGGCATTTCATTTGTCAACAAATATCTTTAATAGAACGCTCAGTGGGTAGCTGGAGTAATGGGTAATATGGGTATTCTTGAAATAGTTCCGCTTATATAAATTCCATCATGATCTTATTACGGCTATTACGGACTGAGCTCGGCTTAATAAGGTCATGTGCTTGACTTATACGTTGTATACGAATTGTTGGGAAGACGTGATTTGGGTTTTATGTTACGTGACAATATTCATGAAAGAATTTAGGTAATCGATTAGGTACATGCTATAATTAATTATTCTCTTTTTTTTTGGAATCGAAATTTTATATTATATTTTTTTTTTGTATATAATCTAAATAATGAGTCTGGTTTACCAAATACAAGACATTTCATATTATTGAGTGCCCCAAATCCCAAATCTGTATCGCGTTTACTTACAAACCCAGTATTTTTCCCCTAACCCAAGTTTCCTTATGTGTGTAACACGCATATTGTTAAAACTAATTGGACGGAACAAGGGAATACAATTACATTCTGTAGCCAAAGTCAATAACATTAGGTATAGTGATCGCTAGTGGAGTGAATGGACGCAGAAGTGGGTCACTTTCATATTCATTGATGCTTAACTATTCAAAAGGATTTCTTGTACGTGGAAGTCTGAAATATTAATACCATAACTCTAAACTTTTGAATTCGGTGGTGTGGATAAAATGTTTGTGTTCAAGTAGGAGTCTCAAAGTCAGTTTAAATGTATTGTTTTCCATAATAATAAATGTACAAATAAAGTAGAAACAGTTTAAAAAGAGGACGACATTCAAATAAATCGTCAATTTAAAGTTTTACAAACAAAAGTAAACGAGGGACACTATTGGCAGACCCTAGTACGATTTAGTAGATACGCACCGTGTGCCACCTTTTACTAACGCGTTTGTTTAGCTTGTACAGTTCTATAGGCACCAGATATGTGAGCTACAAGTAAATGGTGAATCAGAAGTGGATTCTACAGTATTCCCAGCGAAAATTCCCAAACGAGATAGGAATATCAATTGCTTTCCTGCCCAATTTCCCTGCAAATTGCCACGGAATATTGTGCCGCGAAATATCTAATATTTGCATAACGCCACGTGTCTGTAAAAAAAAGTCTAGTGAAAGTGAAGCTAGTAACAGGTGTCATTTATATTGTTTGTTCTGTTTTACAAGTGTTTGCTGTGTTCGGTTATTGCGAATATGATAGAATATCCTCGGAATTTGTTGTTTGCCCCTAAATATTGAATAAATAATAAATAAATCTATGAGACAAACAGGGAATGTAAGCACTGTGCTATTCATGTTACATTTTGTGACTGTGATTTTATTCCGATAAATAATATTTGTATATCAATAGTCCTATTATTATTGCTCTCGACTGTATCCTATAAAACATAATTTATTTATCTTTGAGACCTATATTTTTCGTCGGTTATCTAACGTAAACAATTTGGGTTCGAAATTTTATCGTTCGAATTTTTATCATCCGCTATTCATTAGGATGTCAGGCGTCAGACGGTCATCATGACTTGCCTTTTTCCTTGAATTAAATTCGACCCGAGCCCTCATCACACCTAAGTGGAAACACGGCAACATGCAGCACCCATAGAATATGAGAGTAGGTAGTATTTGAGGTCATTTTTAATTACTTTATGAGGACTTACAATGTAGGTACCGCGTTGTCCTCATATACACTAGAATGTGTATGATAATTTAAGCCTCTTGAAATGTTTTGATTTTCAACTACTTGAAGTTAACACCGATTTTTGAGCGCGGTTGCATTTTTTATTGATTTCTTTATAAGTGGATGTGCGAATGGAGATCTAAATGTAATGAATGATCGTTCGTTATGTCTTTAATCATATTCTTAACTATTTATTTGTCAGAATATGGTATATTATTAGGTCTTCAGTTTATAGACTTATCATATTCTGCCACGTGTGGTATGGAAGTATAACATTGTGTGTGTTGACCATTTTCATGGGCATTGGTCATAAACCAACATTTTACTGTGTACTAAAGTTGAATAAAACGCTTGATTTATCTGCAGTTGAATATTAATACCATAGAGGCGTATAATTAAGATGGCGGCATATAAATTAAGTTCCGTCTATCCTGTTGGGGTGGCAGATAAATGAGCTAGAACATTGAGCTGAGGGCCGCGGGCAGAAAACTGTCGCCTGGTAATTGTAGATCGTGGACTACTGACCTACTGTCTATGAACTTTTATTTGCTTTGTTATGTATTTCTTCCCGTGATGATTATTTTAGGGCACGGTACCTTGTGGGTTCGTTACTAGCTGTTGCCCGCCACTTTGTCGTCGTATATTTATTTTTAATACAAATATTCATGATAAAAAGTAGTATATATCATTCACTTGCCACAATAGTTGTTGTCTTGTTCCCGAGTTACGAACAGTAAGTCGTCGGTTAGAACCCAGACAGGCGCATTACTTTGTGTAAATAATTTCATCACCACTGCTCTCAAAAACGGTGAAGGAAAACATCTGGAGGAAACCGGCATGTCCTAGAAACAAAAATTCGAAGACATGTGACATCTACCAATCCGCACTGGGCACGCGTGGTGGATTATAGCCCACTCCCTCTCATTGAGAGGAGGCCGTGTCCCTGCAGTGGGAACGTTATAGGCTGATGATGATGATGATGATATATCCTTCTCCAGGTCAGAGACTATCTATCTGTCAAATTTTATATCAATTGTTGCATTGGTTTAGGCGTGATTAAAACAGACAATTAAGACAGAAAACAGACCAAAATTTGTGAGAAAGGATTGTAAGGGCCGATGCCAAAGACTATACGAGTAAAATCACTTTTCACAATTCTCTATGGCCGATGCTGACAATAACGGTGAGTCGATTGGGGACTTGAATAATTTGACAGTATGGAATCCCATGCAGACGCGTAGGCTTAAATAGCCTGTTCACGGCTTCGCCAGTGCGTACCCACTACCCATACAGCCCGATATGCACCCTAGGCGACTAATCTTCTGAACGCCCTGATTGCTCAGGAGCCCGATGTTGACAAACTTAAGTATAGCAGTAAATCTATGCTACTTTTTTTTTCGTGATTTGCCGTTTGTTCCCGTAGTGAAAGTTGTTCATAATGATGATAAAAGGCACGTGTTTAAGTATCGGTCACTAAATAACAATGGAATATCTGTTTTCTTTAAATAATTCAGACGCACGACGCGGTGCCGTGGCGAGTGCCAGAAACAATTAGATTATATAGAGAAAAAAATACTTTGGTAGGCTTAAAGAACTTCAGTAGGTACTTGCCTGTTGCCTGATAGCCGCTTTTTCAAAATCTAATGTGCAAACTCTTAATATCTATGTTATTTTTTGCTCCATATTCCATAATCATTTTAAACATTGTGTCCTGTTATCTTTGTTCGTACAAAGACAAAATACCAGAGGAAACGTTTTCTGATCGTCCATAAATATATTTTCGTGTATGGGGTATAGCTGGGTAAATATTGTAGGTACGATTTTGAATGTGCCGTCCTAATCCAATTACCAGATTTGCTTAAAATAACTATTTTAAGCTACTACTATTTGCTTAAAATAACTATTTTAAGCTAAACTATTTTAAGGAAATCTGATTATTGGATTTTGGACCAAGTTTAATGTTGACATCATAGTAATTATTTTAGTATCATATCTCCGGTCCTTAATTATAAAAAAATGCCGTCAATCTGTGTTCGTTTTGTCTTGTACGAGTAATTTGCGTTTTTTGCGATACATGCACTGTTTCAACGCAGAAGTAGATGGTAAGTTTTCTAAAATGTCCGAAGTACTTCCGTGAGAAAAGTGTTAAGTGTGTGTGTGTCTTCCGTGTTAAGTGTCCGTAGTACTTGTAAGTAGTTTTTTATTGACAAATTTTTAGTTTACAACCAAAGTTTCGTATACTATTTAATTCACAACAACTTATTCCGCAAATGTTTTATTTTATAAACAATCGCTTTACAAATGTTTCACGTGATATTTAATCATTTATACTTACATTTTTCATTTAATATTTAGATTAGTTTGGAAAAAACACGTTTAGTACATTTACTATGGTTGCGTAATCTCGTTTCTCGTTGACGTCCCGTTCACGGTGCGGTGAACAAACAGTGTACACCCTGTTGCAAAGGGGTCCATATTGGCTCACCTAAAGTTCTTTACCCGAAATTGTTCTTCTTAATGATTTGTAATCCGAATGATCACTCTTCCTAAAAAAATTCATCCTAAAGTATTCATTCATACTATTTGTAGTGCTACCGGCGATATTCATAACACTCATGTTTCCGAAAATTGTAATTAATAATATTTAAACTCCTACTGTTTTTTATCATAACGCTTTTATCCCTAAACATAATTACCATAATATATCTACCACTATGAATAAAATACTTAGAAAAATTTCGCGACCAATTTCGAGGTTTCGTAGTTGGTCACAGTTCTAACCTAACCTAACCAATGGATCCCTTCCACATCGTTTTGACGACAAATGGTTAGTCGGAGACAAAAAACACCAAGACACTTTTAGCCTTATATTTAGGTGTTTTATACGTCTATCGTATAAAACACCTAAATATAAGGCTAAATCAAGAAAATAAACGATTTGCAAAAATAACACTCTTTTGACTATTTTTTTCTGAGTCCTCGCGCCGTAGCGCCCCCAAGGCTACACTCCAACCGAAATTCATAAAACACGACTCATTTACGGCCTGGTTATGTTTATGGCCTGGGATTTTATACCGCAGTTTTAACCGTACCTAAACCAATAACTATAGGACCGATTCGGTTCTGGCACTTCGCCGGCCGCTACCGCGACACGCTCGCTTCGCTCGCTCGGCTCGTGCGTTGTGGTCACAGTTCTAACCTAACCTAAACCAATAATTATGAATAAGACCGATTCGTTTCTGGAACTTGACTGAATGACTGGAGCGGGACTCTGGCTTCGCTCGCTCGGCTCGTGCGTTATGGTCGCAGTTCTAACTTATTTTAAACCAATGACTATACATAGTACCGTGATAAACAAAAAAGATATGACTTTTAATAATAGTGTAAAAGATGGTTATGTTGAGAAAATATAGAAAAACAAATAAAAGTATAATAGATGTTTATTGCTACTGACATTATGAAGTTGAATGCTTCGGAATTATGAACATTAGAGACAGAGTAGTTAGGAATTGTGATTGTTAGGATGAAAAATATTAGGAAGAACATTTTCGGATTTCCAATTATCGGAGTTGAAAATTTAGGTGAACTTTGGCGCACCCGTTGAAAAGTTTTATTAAATATTTTATTTATGTCGGTAATTTTCAATTAGTCAAGATATGGGAACTTAAAATCGTGTATCCACAGTTCCATCAGTGTCCGACGTCCGTTTAGAGATAAATATTGGTAAGGTTTTATAGGTATGAGGAACAGGGTGTAAAGTTCACTCATCCTCTATAGAAAAGGGAGGATCCTTCGACCAGACGGGTGTTGTGTCTGGCGAGCAACTGCCCGACGATTGATGTCGGGGAAGTTATATATATGGTGTTCGCGCGGTAAAATCTATTTGCTTGATGCAAGATTTGTGTGACGTCAGGATTTTGTGTACTACGCATCGATGTAGTTCGCATATTGGCGATGTAGCTGCTTTGCAAGGTCTAAGTATATTTAGTTTGTTTCCAGTCAGGAATTTGCATAAATCTTTTTATGTATATTCACAACACAACTTACAGTCATAAAGTTAGCAAATAAAAAACGCATTCTTAATCATTCGTAGGGATCTTGCAAATTCTTCTTAAATTGTTTAAGAATAAAATAAATAGGTATATATTAATAATATATCATATAAAGGTCGCATCGAAGTCAACCCGGATAAAAGCCAAGCGGTTCTCTTTAGGAAACCGCGTAAAAGGTTCAAACCCCCCCGACTCATCACCATGTTCGGCAAGCCTATCCCTTGGGAGAAGCGAGCCAAATACCTAGGTGTCGTCCTAGATCAGCATCTCACCTTCAGTGATCATATAAAGCAGGTCCGCTCGCGAGCCGATTTCGTTCTCGGTAGACTCCACTCTGTCCTGAATGCACGTAGCAAAATGTCACTTAAGTGCAAATTGCGTACGTACACGGCGTGCGTTCGTCCCATCATGACCTATGCGGGAGCCGTATTTGCACACGCAAAACCCCGCCATATTCATAGGATGCAAACGCTCCAAAACAGATTTCACCGGAAAATCACCGGTGCCCCCTGGTACGTTAGGAACGAGATCCTCCATCTCGACCTAAAGATCCCCACAATCCACCAATTCCTCAAACGCAATTCCAAGCGTTTCTTTGAGTCCGCCGCCAAACACCGTAACCCTCTGGTTATCGAGGCCGCCAATTATGTCACGAGTAGAATCAGTCAGACCCGCCGCCCAAGGCAAATCCTTACCGACCCAGACGACCCCATAACCCTCCTCCAGGAGAGCAATAGGGCCACAAGTACAGTGCACAAAAAACACAGACACCGACCCGCATTCCGACCTCGCCGCCGAGGTCCTCCGCGATCGCGACCCGCCCGAGTAAATAATACTCCCCACCGACCCTTAATCGCAGAAGCGCCAGCCCGCGTTTTGCTGAGAAATGTAGTCTTAAATTCCCCGATTAATAACAATGAATCATCTTTGATCCAGCCTGTCCCAACTTGCTGTCCTCCCCCCAGCGACGCCCTAAGCCGAGGTCCGTACCCCACAGGGGGTGCCCTTAGCGAGCGTTCGCCTAGTTTTAATTTAGAATAGTTTTGCCCCTGGCTGGAGGCTTTGAGTTAGTAGCTTAAGGCAGCCGCAGGATTGACGGTTAAGTAGTCATCACCTCAGAGGTGAGCTACGAGATGCCCTAGAAAAAAAAATAAAGGTCGCATAAAGTATTATGTTTTCTGTATCGTAAACTGAAATTATAAAATAATGTAAGCACGTCTCATGTCATGTACTGCTGTGCATGAGGTCCTGGGGTCGATTCCCGGGTTAGGCAATCTGTTATTGGGTTTTTCTATATGGAATTTCTAAATAACAGCCCAGAGCCTGGATTTGTGCCCAGTTGATGGTAATAGGATCACCCCCTATTAGGTGCATGGGACTTAAACATAACTGGCGAAATTTGAGTGTACCTACCTGCTACAGGTACACCTCTGCCCAACCCTTCGGGGAAACAAGGTGTGATGATATGTTACCTACAACATGTTAGATCATTATTATTGACGGGCCTCGAGCTTTTAGGCTAAAATATTGAAGACATAATATTTACGTGTGTTTCTCATATCCTACATTAAATGATTTCATGTTTTTGTTAATGTTATTATTTAGGGAAAATTCGTCAAAAGCATTTATAATATAATTATACCGTCTCTGAACATTGAAGCTTGAACCAATTAAGAACCTTTCAAAATAACAGTTTAATTAATAAGTGCTTATTACACACTTCTTAAGTTTTACTTTAATTACATGCCAATTAAGTGCTTTTTAATTTTAATACAGTCTATTTACTGTTCCTTACTCTGTAAGGGTAAAATTAATTTGACTCTGGTTTTCTTATTTTTTTAAATTTGTATAGTGACTTTTATATATTTTTCCCAGCAGTGCACTTTGGCCAGAATAATAGACCAAATCGAAACTGGAAAATAAAATTAACTACGCGTTTCAGTGAACTGGCTTGAATAGTTTACTCGTGTCGAACACTGACGTAACCTAATTTCAACCTCGAGTCACGTGATTGCTATACACCTATTAAGTGTACGTACCTAAGTAGGAATAAGGTAGTCTAATATTCTTTGAATTAGGTAACTATGTCAGTCAAACTGTGAGCAATTTTTAAGGCCAAGTCAATTATTTGTGGGTTGGAATTACGGTAACGTTACGCGTGTGTTCTTCAGTTGAGTACACAATACGGAAAAATATCGGCATAATATAATTACCAAATCTTAATTACAGAACAGAACCTGCTATAATTTGCTATAATTTCCTCACTTTGCCAGCGATGTATGAGGATGGAGATGCCTATCAGAAAACAAAACTGATCTCAATAGTAACAATTAATAATTGAAACAACATTATTATTACACAACATACATTACATTTTATTATTTCACTATTTATTAATTTAAGTGTTTTTTATTATAATTTTATTTTGAAGTATTTTTGGCATGTTTAAGTAAGTAAGCAAAATATGTGGAACTATGTCTAGGGATCAAGTACGTTTTAGAGTATCGCCGCATTATTGAGGATTATTATTTTAACTTTTTTGGATAGTAATTGATTCTTTTTAGTGAATTTCACTATTTGATTATAGAATTTTCTTTAAATTTTGATTAAAAATAGAAAATAAGCTGACAAAAAAAAAACTGTCAATTAGGATTCCTTTTTATATGTGTAATAGTGTTTTTACAAAACCATTACAATTTCTGCATCGGAACTGAAAAAAATTGCAACGAAATGCAGCGACGACATCATTTGACACGAAAAGAGATGATGGGAGCCTTAGGAATACTGCAAGCTGGTTCACAGCAACGTACTGTGGCTGTTGCTCATGGCACTACACAGAGCGTCATAAGCCGCCTGTGGACACGATATCGTATCACGGGAAGCGTAGCCGAGTGACATGGAGGACGATCTCGTATCACCACTCACAGACAGGACTGGTACATCCAAAATATTGCTCTGCGTACTATGACCACCATGATGTTGGCTACGAGGCTCCACAGCTCTTCAGGCTTGCTCATAAGCGACCAAACCATCTGAAATCGTTTACATGAAGTGGGTCTACGTTCCTGAAGGCCGCTGAGTGCACCTATAGCACCCCGCAATCGTAGGGCCCGTTTACAATGGGCTCGCGAATACAGAAATTGGGAGGAAGAAGATTGCCGATGTGTTTGCTTTTCCGATGAATCGGTATAAGGGCGGATACAAGACGTACTCGAGTTTGAAGGACCTCTGGACGTCAACAACGTTTGAAATTTTTTTATTCATATGGAGGGGGAACAATAATGGTTTGGGCAAGTATTTAGATCGGTGGAAGAACCAATCTCATTTGGATCAGGGGCAACCTGAATGCTCAGATTTATGCGGAGAGGATTGTTTCAGACGTGATCATCCCTCCGCAAAGCCGGAAGCCGGTTGGGTGATTCGTTTCGACTAATGCACTACAATGCACGTTCACACACGGCTAGAGTCGTGACACGCACTCTTGCCGATGCTCGCATCAACGTTCTGCCGTAGTCTGCTCAATCGCCAGACCTCAACCTAATTGAACTCTGCCGAGTATGGATGCCGTGCATACTCCACAACAACTTTTTGACTTGGTAAAAAAACGTGGGCGGCGATTCCTCTAAGTTATTGTGTGATTCATGTCAATGGTGGAAACACAGATTATTATTATTTTTATCGTTACAGTAAAAAATCC
The DNA here is from genome assembly GCA_963853775.1 of Xanthia togata. NCBI lineage: Eukaryota > Metazoa > Arthropoda > Insecta > Lepidoptera > Noctuidae > Xanthia > Xanthia togata. The sequence goes on along the minus strand of OY970792.1, from coordinate 12,558,557 downwards.
TTATTTTTGCCTTTTTTGCCATTTAATTGAAGAAATTAACTTCTTTTAATTTCCCAAAATTTGCAAAAAAGAAAATATAGGGATAATTTGTTAACTTAAACATAGAAATTAAAGTAAGAAGTCAGCCTGGAAGATTTTATAGTTAAAAATGTACTTGATCTTACTAATCAACTTTTGATGTGTGTATGTCTATACTCGTAAAAATCGTATATTATAAATTAAAGTCGCTTTTCATGTTTGTCTGTATGACCGCGTTGTTCTTCTAAACCACGCAACAGATTTTGATGGTTTTCACCATCGTATAAAGAATTTATTCCGGAAGGTTTATGAGTATATTGTCATAAAGCACACCCGGGAACAAACTGTTCCAAGAAGAGAACGTAATCTGAAGCCCTGGATTACGCCGGGCCTACTCCGCTGTATACGACACCGTGACCACATGTATGTCTAACTCTAAAGTCGGATGATAATTTAATATTAAAAATCACCTTGCTATCGCAATTTCTGTAACTCCCTGCTGAGAAAACTTAAACGCTCGTATGAAAAAATGCAAAAAATAATATTAAAGCTACTTGGAATGTTAATAAGAGAGTTTCAGATCTTTAAACAAAATATTTTCTCTGTTTTGACCTGTTACATTTATTTGATAACCCGAAATCGTCGCTTAATCATGTCAACAATTTTTTTGCTAATGTAGGCAGTGGCTGGCGTCGAAACTTTAATCACCCTATCTGTGTCGAATTCAAGTTCATGTAGCTCCATGGCCCTCTTCGAGGTAACCGAAGACGATGTTGACTCCATTATTTTAGGTCTTAGGTCTGATTGTGCTACTGGGTTAGACTGTATACCATCTAAAATAATAAAGGCCTCGAGATGTGTGTTGGTTCCGGTTATTACACATATATGTCTTTTGTCTATAATGGCAGGTGTCTTTCCAACGGCGTTTAAAAAATAAGTTTTTCACCCCATTCACAAATCTAGGCGCAGAGATGACGTTAATAACTACTGTCCAATATCGATTCTAACAGCAATGTCAAAGATCCTAGAACGAATACTGAATAAGAACCTGACCAGTTTTCTCGACGCTAACAACATCTTAGCGAATAACCAATATGGTTTCAGAAATGGAGTTAGCACCGAAGACGCAGTCATGGAATTGTCTAATCACGTGGCTAGAACGCTTGATAGAAAACACAAGTGCCTGGGAATTTACCTTGATCTGTCAAAGGTTTCGACACCATTTCTGTCCAATCCTTATTGAGTAAAATGGAAAGCATCGGTATACGTGTACACCCTCTGAAAATCTTTGCAGATTATCTCAGCACTCGTACCCAAATAGTGAAAATCGGCCCACACGTAAGTGATGAGCTTTCAATCACATACGGTGTTCTACAAGGTAGCATTCTGGGGCTTACTCTCTTTTTCATTTATATGAATGAATTCTGCAAACTGCCTCTCGAAAATTGTAAAATATTTACTTACGCGGATGACACTGCCCTTGATAAAGATGGTGATGACTGGTCCCAGACATACCAAAATGCCACCCGAGGCTGCGCTGTCCGCCATAATGAAATGTTTGGCCGACAACCTGCTCACCTTAAATGTCGATAAATCGGTATATGTTCCATTTTCCATTCGGTTTAATCTGTGTCCCTCAAACTCCTTTACCATAAAAGCGCATGCTTGCGGGTCTTTAACACAGTGTAGCTGCCTCTTCCTCGCCAAATCCACTTGTGTAAGGTATCTAGGAGAACTCATCGATCAGCATCTCAACTGGTACCCCCATATAGCCAAAGTCACGTCCCGCATACGTAAGCTAATATATGTTTTCAAGAAGTTACGAAACTTTGCTGATAATGAAATGCTAAAATTAGTATATTTTGACAACATGTATTTATCCGCCTTGAGAGAGCCCAGATAGCTGTACTTAAGGTAATGCTCTCTCTTCCACGTAGGTATCCCACTGTGTAGCTCTATTCCGATTGCAAGGTACTCACAGTCAGACAACTTTATGTGCTCCTGTAGACCCTACGCAAACACTCTGCCCGCCCTCCAAAGGAACCGACTGGCAGGCTTAAGCATAACGTTTTTCCCCACGAACGCCATAGAACTGCCTTTGCCAAACGCCAATTCTACGTTAATAGCATTAATATGTACAACCTTCTAAATAAAAAGTTAAAAAATTTTTCGTGCTCCAAATATAAATGCAAAAACCTTAGAGATTATCTCCAAACTCTAAGTTATGATAACACTGATGATCTTCTGCTGGGTAATTTACATTGATAAGGTACTTTACATATAAATATAAGTCTAAATCTAACCATAAACGGATGTGTACTGGTTACACCCCATTCGTTCACACTACACACACCCTACACCTACACACCACATACGCACTCACACACATCCTACACTTACTCACTACACACACATTCAGACCCTTCATTTATTAGGTTGGGGAAAAAGTCTTTTCGCATTATAGTATGTATGAACTTGTTATAAAATCTCTTTGGCTATACTATTTGTATCTGCCTGGTTTTGGTATCATTGAAAGTTTAAATTTTAAAGAACATAATTCCAAATTCAAATTAGGAAAATGTGTGATTTTCATTTGTTTTTCGTACCGTCAAGATGAGTGAATCTAATGAAGAAATTCGATGCATTTTAAAATTTTACTACAAAAAAGGTAAAAATGCAACGCAAGCCTCGAAAACAATTTGCAATTTTTATGGACCTAGTGCAGCGTCTGTGAGAGTAGCACAAATTTGATTTAAGCGTTTTCAATCCGGAAATTTTGATGTCAAAGATGCACGTCGCTCTGGTCGCCCTATTACGCATAAAATGGATGCCATTTTTGAAAAAGTGGAGCAAGATGCATATCAGTAGTTACGACGTAGCTGAAGAACTGGGAATTGACCACAAAACAGTTTTGTCGCATTTGAAAAAAACTGGGTACACAAAAAAGCTCGATATTTGGGTACCTCACGAGCTCACTGAAAGAAACCTAATGAACCGTGTACTCATTTGTGATTCTTTATTACGACGTAAAAAATCCGAACCATTTTTGAAGAAGCTGATAACTGGTAATGAAAAGTGGATCACGTACGATAAGAAAGTGCGAAAAAGATCGTGGTCAAAGGCCGGTCAGGCTTCATAGACTGTGGCGAAACCCAGGTTATTCGCACCAAGGTGATGCTGTGTGATTGACCATCAAGCAGGACCTCTACTGCGAACAACTGATGAGATTAAAGCAAGAAGTTGAGAGAAAGCGGCCGGAATTAATCAACATAAGGGGTGTGGTTTTTCATCATGATAACGCTAGACCTCACACATCTTTAGCCACTCAGCAAAAATTAAGAGAGTTTGGCTGGGAGGTGTTAATGCATCCGCCGTATAGTCCTAACCTTGCACCTTCAGATTTCCATCTGTTTCGGTCTCTTCAGAATTCCTTAGGCAGTGTCAGGTCAACATCACGAGAGGACTGCCAAAACCACTTGTCGCGGTATTTTGATCAAAAGTCCCAAAATTTCTATAGCAATGGGATCATGTCCCTACCTACAAGATGGCAAAAAGTTATCGAACAAAATGGTACCTACATACTTTAGTTAAATGTAAATAAATTATGTTAAAAAATGTTTTGAATTTTCTTAAAAAATGCGAAGCAACTTTTTCCCCAACCTATTATTCACCTCACCATACAGTTAAACGTTTTTCATTTTGTTTTTTCTTTACATAGATTATATTCTGTTTTCTTTTACACCATTTGGTTATTGTTGTAACGTCCCGTTTTATTATACTGTGGCTTTGTCTTGTTTGTTACGGAGAATCACCGACTCCTAAGACACATGAACATATACACCTAGTTTAGGAGCCAGGGAATTAAAATTATTGTGACCTAGTCTAAAAGCCTTATTTATATGCTCTTAGTTTTTAGTTATTTCACTGTGATGGCTTTTGGTGAAAATAAAGAATTTAAAGTATAATACGTTCATATTAAAATAACTACAAAATCTCGATGTTTTGTAAAGTCGTAAAAACCGTGCGAAGCAGGAGCGGGTCACTAGTTTATTTATATTTAAGACCTTTTATTTACTATATTTAATGCAAAATAAAGATATGATAGAATAAAACATGGATTCGCCTTCCTTTGCAAGAAACCACACGACACGGTCATGTAAACATAATGTATGTAAAAATATTAATATTATCCTTCTATAAAGAAGCCATTTTTCCAGATTCTGAATAGGCGAATTCCAGTTTTCCCTCGAGAGTCGTAAATTGTATGAACTGGATGGGAAGCAGCATTTTCTTGTACTCAGTTAAGATCACACTGATATGAGAACATGAATGTTCTTGTACTTTACCTACTTTGTAACTTTTATGCTGCACTCAGCAGAGTTTAAATCATGCTACAGTTAGATCTAGTCTATCTTCAATTGTTTCTCGTTACTTTAATTCGATGATCAGAAACTTTATTATTTTCTTTATAGTTTGGAAAGCATTACTTATTTACAATATTTTTTTATTGGTCCTTCATTGATAACTGTCTGTTGATACGACGCAGCTAACTTAGTAAAAAGGCTGTGTCGAGATGACGAAACATGAGATGTGAAGGAATACGAGCGAAAGGCCCATTTTTTGTCTCATAAAAAATGTCTGTCAAAATTATTGAAGGTACACTTTTTGCCAGACAGTTGTAACCTCTGTAGAAAGAAGACTTCAAGATTGTTTGCATTAAGTATTATTATTTTTCTTTTTGTAATTGCAGTAGATAGAATTTGCAATGTAATAAATTAAAAGTTGAGTCAAAAACAAAGTCAAAACATTTATTTAGATTCACAAAAAACACTTTTGAACGTAACAAATTAACATGAAAATAGGAATGATTCTAGTTTTCCATTCGAAAGGGTATTATCGTATGGAGAAGAATGGACAAGAAACTCTATAGTTAATCTTTTAGATGTTTTACAATATCTTCCGAAGTATCAAATCAGTCCTAAAAACTTCAAAGACACGTCAACTCGTCCATGTCCAGTTGTGAGTCACAGAGTAACAATAGTTGGCAAACGGGCAGTGCTACTCGACTGACTGCGAACAGGCGGCGCGGCGACCGACGGGCTGACGTGTCGAGTGTGTCCGAGTGTCCACTCTGTGGACGATACAAGTGAGTACAACTGCACTACAGCTAGCCTGCCTAGTCTTGTTTGAAAACGTGAGGTTTGAAATAGATGGCTTTTATTGAGGACTGTAGTTTTGATAACACACAATATTTACCTTTTACAAGAAAGTGTACAGAGGCATTTGCACGAACGCGCCAAGTAACCGTCATGTAAATTCAAACAATTTTTTTTTATTGAAATACAGCTATTCTATAGCATTCTGGTTTAAGGTGGATCCGCAAAGGTAACCCGCGAAATTCAAATTTTCTTATAAAACTTAACGTTGTCCTCAAATGTCATGATTTCATAATTCTGTAAATACATATTTGCTATGGTCGTGAATCGTATTTGTATCAAGATACAACCTGACACTGACCACCTTAAAAGCCTCCTCCTTCGCGGATCCACCTTAAAAGCATGCGGTAAGCATAAATTGTATATCTCATAGATATGAATAGAGAAAACGGGTGTTTCAAATTTCAAACCGCGCGTTCTTGCTAGACTCTCACAGGTATGTTCTGTTAGATTTTTAAAGGACAGCAGCGGCCTCTTTACTGGAGGTACGAATGCTCATAATTGGAGGAACACGTAAATATTTGCCAAAAAAAACTGAATGTGTATAGGCGGCTAATTAAGGAATTACCTAATTTAAGTACTAGGTACTAATTTGCGCGAAGTTATTACTAGGAACGCGGTGCCCTAATTACCACATAATTACTTAGTTGGCTATATTTCGTGGAAGGATTTCCCATTAAAATATTCGTTCACACACTATACCAAAGCAAATGTATACGCGTATCAGTACAGGAATGTGGAGATTAAAATATTAATAGGCTATTCAATTGGGATCAAAGGTTGTGTTCCGCGAACTGCATTCATCGTTTTGATTGGCTCACGAATCTAAAGCGATTGTGACACCGAATCAAAACGCTAATCAATGCGTAGAACGCAGCCAGTGTGAAACAGCTTTATTGAGGAAGTTTAAATGTTCATTATACGATTTTCCTAAACTTGATTTCCTATGATAGTTAGAGTCAGCAACAAAATTCGATTAATACTTTAGTTTTTTTAAATATTTTAAATATAGAGCTTAAAAAAATTAATTAAAATCGGAACAGAATTAAAATTGAGAAAATGACCTCTTAGCTATTATATAAAATGCTGATAATGCTGATATAGAGTGTAACTATCGAATAATTTTGTGTCATTTTGTAAATGTAGCAGTGTTACTCGACTTTTGTCAAACATACATCTGTTGTTACGTAAGTCTTGTAACCGGATATAAATGAATTTAATTTGTATGTAAGGTTCTACATCATTATTTCTTATTCAATTAAAAAATATAAGTATCAATTTCACTTCGAATCACATATCGACGGTTTTCAGGGAAAAATACCTATCCGTGAAAATATATCGCTACTTTGTTTCTCATGTAAAGTTTTATGACTTCGGGCGTACATAAAGTATGATGTCGCCCCGTCACTTTACGTCCAATAACTGTATTTTCTCGAGAAATAATGTTATTGTGGATGGTATTGTAACAGGTGATTAGGCAGACTGTTTCTTCGTGCCTGTATTTGTATTGATACGGAATTAGTGAAGTAAGTACTTACTAAATGAAAGCACATTATGCACTCAATCATACCTGCAAAACGTTATCCTGTATTTCAGGTTGTTAAACTAGATTCAATTTACTATTTCTAACACTTAAATACATACATTATGTACAAGTATGAAGAGGAATCATACCTACTTATCTTACTAAAATGAAACTTAAAAAAACCGAACAAGTGCGTGTCGGACCACGCACAATGAAGGGTTCCCTATTTGGCATGAATTTTATCCCAAGAAAAAACTTAACATTGCAGTTGAAAACATGTTCTCCCATGCGGAATGTATGAGAACATGTTTTTCAAACTGCAAATTTAAGTTGGTCGATTATTACTTGTTAACCTGTAAAGCCTACTTAGATGTGATAGTTATATACACTACTGCTGTGATTATTTTCACGATTCCAAGTAAAACCATTTAGCTGGCAGGGGACACACACATGACTCTAACAAAAATTAGCACTTTAAGCTTAAATATCGCAAACGGATCCTTGAATTCTATAAAAGTTTTCACACACCCACGGCTACCACCCACCCTTTCGTTAAGTATTATGTTTCGAAATGCACAATTTAAAACTAATTCAACGTAATTTTGTAATAATACTTCTCATCATCGTCATTTCAGCTGAAAGCCGTCCACTGCTGGAAATTGGCCTCCCCCGAGCACCCACTACGACCGGCTCTGTACTTCTCGCATCCAACTGATTCCTGCGGCCTTCACCAGGTGTTCACCTTGTGGGAGGCCTTCCGACGCTACATCTTCTGGTATGCGGTAATAATACTTCTGTAAGGTGATTACTAAAAATGCTTTTGGGTTTAATTGTATTAACTATTATTCGTGACTGTCGCCAAAACTGTATTGGCAATTTTCTATAAAGATATTATATTACAAAATTTAATTGAAATAACTGAAAACCTCTAAAGGGGTCATTGTACTTATCATTATAAACAACTTCTACTAAGGGACCAACCCTAAAATGTTTGGTCACATTTTATGTTACACCTTGTATACTTACTTACATAAGCTTTATTTTTTGACGGGAAATCCTCACTATATATTTCAACTACCTTAACTTTTACCTGGAAATAATTTTCTTAAAAAGAATGGTAGGTAAAGATAATGCCTGACATTTTCGACCTATCCCAAAAAAAGAATTGTAATGATAAATGCCTGGGGACCCTGAGTGCTGACTAAGCGAGTTCTTACAATACCTGTTATTATGTTAAGTTATATGATTTTAGGGTCTGTTATTCTTTCTTTATAGTAGGAACCTTAAGAAAATAATTTCAGGTTGATTACATGATTATATTCTACTTGTTGTAACGAATGTTAGCTATATACAGGGAAAGGAGAGAAAAAAAAAGAAAATAGGAAAAGGAGAATTGTTGACAGAAATATTGACACCTTGGTAGATACCGACGAAATAATTTACTAAGTTTCATCGAATCAAGCATCCTTATGCTTAATAATAATAATTTAAATTTGACTTTCCTAAAGAAGTCTGTTTTTTTTTTGTCAAAATTGAAAACTGAATTGACTAGCTTGTTAATGATAAAAAATAATCATAGTTTGGTTTTTCTGGCTTGACTTCATGACTTTTGGCTAACCTGAACTTTGAATGTTACCATGTAATAAAAATCTTGGTGACGTTACATATAATGCTTTGCTTTACGTATTGCATTAATAAAGCAATACAATTTTGCATCAGAATATAAATGTAAAAATAAAAATAATAGTAGTACTGGCCCTGGCACTGGCCTGCAAAAATAAGTATCACACTTTTAAAATTTCATTTTTTTCTAAACATTTTTTTTTTAAACGTTGCCCCACTCTAGGAATTTCTCCTGTATTGTGGGTGCATTTACATACATTTAAACTCACATACACAAACAGCAAGACCCGGAACAACTAATTGTAGGTCATACAAATATTTGTTCCGTGCGGGAATCGAACCCGCGACACGCAGTGCAGCAGTCAATCGCTTAACCTCTGCGCCAACCGTGCCGCCAACTATAGAAGTTAGAGATTTAAAATAAAAAAACGTTTTATAGCCATTTTTATCAGCTTTCTTTGAAACTATAGTAAATTATACATAAGTAACATTTTTAAATCTAAAACAAGATAAAATTGCCATTTTTAGCTTAGTGTCATAAAACTCAACTAACATTTACTAGTATTTTTTACATGTTATTTATTTTTTAATAACTGGTATTGCCTTCTCGGGCTCTGCTTACAGCTTCGAGTCGATTTGGCATACTGAACACGAGGTTTCGGAGCCGATGTTGGGGAATATTCTCCCATTTTTCTATCAGGGCCTGTTTTAGTGCCCTGAGGGTGGTAGGTGGTGGTTTGCGGCTTCTGGCTAGCCTCCCTAGCTCATCACAGGCGTGCTCAATCGGGTTGAGATCAGGACTTCTTGATGGCCAACCCATCACGCTGATACCAACCTCCTGAATATACTCTTGCACGACCGGAGCCGTGTGTGGCCGGGCATTATCATGCATCAGCATCGATCCATTACCCATATTTATTAAATACGGCCCTGCATACTCATTGAGAATCTCCTGAGCATATGTTTCCTCAGTCAGAGTGCCATTTTCTATGGCCACTGACTTTGTGCGACCTTCTGAAGATATGCCAGCCCATACATGTACACTGCCTCCACCGTACTGGACTCTTTCTGAGAAGCAAGCTTGAAGGTATCGCTCACCAGGTCGCCTGTAGACACTTCGCCTTCCATCAGAAGTGCAAAGTGAGAATCGAGACTCATCTGTAAACAAAATTCTTGACCATTCTTCTTGATCCCACTATATGTGTTCACGGGCGTATCGCAGTCTCGCTACTCGATGTTCTGTGTTCGTTCTCTAATCGTTCAACTGTTGGTGTGGGATTGTAAAAAACCGGGTCCTCTAGGTACATTTTTACGAAGGGCATTTGAATACGGAAAGGTATTTAGAAATACTTGAGATTTTGAGAAATGAGATAAATAAGCTTTCGGTTGCAGAACGACAAAATCTTACTTTTCAGCAAGATGGGGCTCCGGCTCATAACAGTCACAGAACAAGGGACCATCTCAATGGACACTTTCATCTCTGGATCGGGACAAATGGACAAATAAGATGGCCTCCGAGATCCCCAGATCTAACCCCATTAGTTTTATTTTATGGGGTTATGTAAAAAAAATAGTTTACTAGAACCAGTATGAAAGTGTCTACGAGCTACAAACAGAACTTAGACGTATAATTCTAAATATCCACCGCAACAAGATAAAAAAATCGATAGGGAGTGAAAATAATAATCAAAAGAGTGCGACTTTGTATTCAACAGGAAGGCACTCATTTTGATCATTTGATAAATTGATTAATTTTGTATTAAAAATATTAAAATTCATGGTCTTCCTTTTATTATTGACACTATGTCATTTGGCAAAAAATAATCCTTATGATGAAGCCTTTCGATCGGTATGATAAAGCAACAGGGAGATTATTTTTCTCATGTAACGGGTTCGATTTCTGGTTCAACCAAGTAATTATTTAAATATCTATGAATGCAGTTTACATTGTTTTTAAAATTAAAATAATGTCTTCTTTCAGTAAAATGTTCCATCTACAATATTCAAGGTACTTTCCCTCCATGTGGCATATCCGTGGGACGCCCTGTATAGCGGTCATAATTTTTAATAAACAGAAAACGCAGTACCATTCGAGTACCGATGGCAACATCGCCAATAATAAAAAACATGACATTTCATCTGCCAATCGGATAACTGACAAAGTGACACCTTGTCGTTCGTTGGTTTTTCTTTGATTTTCTGTTCGTTGATTTTTTACTTTTTCGACTGCTTTTGCTTATGAACTCTGAGACTCACTGTTCACTGTGTGACTAGTGCTTGCCAAAGGATTCTGTTTATTTGCCTATACGATGATATTATTCTGTGACTGTATTACTATTCTGCCTTATGTGTGCAACGATTTGTTTATCACGATGGAAATCCGTGTAAGGCGTACATATAAGTACGTCTATTACATTGGTCACGAAATATTAATTAAATTTAATGTATTAACAGTATTATCCTTTTTGTTTTTAGATTTGGAAGATGATTAATTGACTATGTCTGCGAGGCATGAAGAAGTTTTGGCAGTGAAGAAGTTGTGAAAATTATGGTTAGGGATGATTCAGATGAGGAATAAATATGGAAAAATATATTTTGTTTTATTAAATCTATACCTTGTAATTATAACCTAATCCTTCCATATAATCAATCATATATACGCATATCCATAACTGTCCTAAAGATAATTGGCTGAGATTATTAAATAAATATTTTTCAGAACATTTATTTACTGACAGAGGAGCTCGTGGCTAAATAATAATAGCCCCACGGGTCGATCCATCAGGTTAAGTTAGGCTTGCCGGGATTTGTTCGTGGATGGGATCTTTACATACCGAGACTCCTCCGTGCCTCGGAAAGCACGTTAAGCCGTTGGTCCCGGCTCTCATTAGTGGATCTCTGACGGTCGTAATGGGTGTCAGGCTTTAGGGCTTCCCAAAAGTCTGACAGCTAGTCTTACCAAAGGGTATCGTATTACCCAGTTAGTAGGTTATGGAGGTCTGATAGGCAGTCGCTCTATGTAAAATACATGTATTCAGCTGTATCCGGTAAGACTGGAAGCTGACCCCAACATAGTTGGGAAAAGGCTAGGCAGATTGAATTTATTTGCTTAGGTACGTCGCATGAGGGCCATGTGGCAGACATACGCACGTCGCTGTCGGCTAGACTCATAGTTCCGTAGTCCATTATAGTTTAATTTGCTGTAAAAATGCATGTCTATCAATGATATTCTAAGTGGTAAGTAGGTATTTCTATATTTATTTTTTCAATTATGGTCTGTTGATAAGACATAACCTCTAGAACGAGTGAACTTAAAACTGGAATATCTTTATTCCTGCCTTCCTAAGACTTTCACTAATTTTTCATCGGCAGACGCAAAAAAAAAGTCAACAAAAATTTGTTCGGGAGTTTGTCGCTGTCCTTTAATTCAGTAGGGAACAGCAGATTATTATTTCTCAATTTCTGGGTTGGTCCCATAGTGAAGATTGTTTATAATGATGATTATAATGACCCCTAATGAAGATGCCTGTTAATTAAGTTTCACCCTGTATATTATTGTTTTTGACTTCGCGAATAAGAACAAAATGACATCTTCCTATCCAATTTGGTTAAATTACCCGGTAAGTATTACAATGTTTTCCGTCCTAACACTAATGTTGCTTAATAAAGTACCTAAGGAAAATTAATTGTATAGCGAATTGACATATTACGTGAATTTGCCGTGTTATAGTATTTTTTACTGTCCTTTCCAAAACCAGAGAATATGAACAGCAAAAGGTATCGGTTAGGTATACTAACATACTCCATAGGTACAATTTGTTACTAACACACAACGTTTTTGTGATTTTATATGATTATGGAAACTGAGATATTTTCTCTGAAATAATTAATTAATAATTATATCCATTTCATACAACTGTCAAAGAATAACAGTTATGATTTTAATATACGGACAATTTAAGTTGTTCGTCATTCAATCAAATTTCCCATCCGTTATACAAAATCATCAAAAAGCCCTGTTAAACAAATTAGTTTTATCTCCAGTAAAACAGAAACAGAACCCCTTTCCCATATTAGTATGATACCTCACACCTCAGAGTAAGCAGGCTTAATAGAGTGTCAATGTGAGAGGATCCGTTTATCTGCGAGGTGACAGATGGCTTTATTTATCGCACACCGCTCAAGGCACTGCACATGCCTAGAATTTATTATTGACGCGTGGCTTTTCCCTCGACATTCTTTTGCAATTTCAAGCTGGTGATTTTAAATGAGAGTTTAACAGCATTTTTCCAGGAATATGTTGAGTTTTTGTTTGCAGTTTAGTGATTGGCTTTTGTTTTGTTTCGACTAGCGAAGATAGTCCGGTGATTATTTACTATATGGCTAGAAGTATTAAAAACATTTTAATGAGATCGTTAAGTCTCGTCCAACCCGACTGTGTATTTTTTTTAAAATTATCTCGCATATTCCACCACTCCTCTGTGGTGAAAAATACGAACTCGTAACTAATTAAATGTTTAAAAAACTCCAGTTACAAATGGTAAATTCACAAAGTTAGAATACCAAAAATATTCAATGTATTACGAAAGTATATTTACATTTTCGTAACTCAACTGATTTTAGTTCCGTAAGAATGTGACGTCAAAGCAGATATTTATGAAGGTACAAGACGCGAGAATACGATGCTTTGCACTACATACTTTACAGTCGCGGCGTCTCTGTGTATGATTTAATAACATTGTTGAGACAAGTAACTGTCTGCCGTATACGGAACTTCGCCATTATTTCATACTTAATGCTTCCACTGAAACAAAAGAACTGCGAGATATTGTACTCCATTTACAATGGGGCAATTAGTTATTCCGTTGATAACATTTACTTTAAAAATGATTTACTTGATTTATCTCTGCGGGGAGGCGTTCTTTTTGCGATAAAGGGTTTTTTATTCATTCGGGTCATTGTTCAATTCAGGCTAAAGAGTTGGGGCGGGCGGGCATTCTTTTTGATGAGGTTATTGCTTCTTTCATAATACAACAAAGAACGATACTGAAATATTTATCTTTTATGGATCATTATAAGCGATGTACCGACGATGGCTATCGTGATTCGACAAGAAAGGTCGTTTTTATGAAGGGCTCTTGACGCAGCGTTTTACGTGGCGGGGTGTCCGACCACTGAAAATAGTCATATATCACTTTGGAGCCGATCCTGACATTTATTAAAAGTCTTTGGCGTTTTGATTACTGTTTTCAAATATTCGACGCGTCGATAAATTTTCAATAAAGACGTCGACGTAAATATTTTTACGGAACGGGCTTTCATAACAAAGTTATTACTATTTATATTTCTATTTTGTGTAAGATTGAAAATAATACACACTCTTTTTCAAACAATGACAACGTCTAGGAAAATTAAAAAAAAAAAATAATTTCTCTATTTTCAAGCAAAACACAACTTACGCCCCAAATACGTGATACCCGTCTAAGAAACCTCTTCATCGGGTTTTATATTAACATTCTTCATGTAAATTACTTCACACACCTATTTATGAGTAAATCTGCATCGTATAATCAGATTAGAACGATCTACAAAGCAAGGCAGAGTTGTTTCCCTGCAAATTTGATACGGAATCTGTATAAATTGTAAATATTTAATAAGCCATGGATGGTAATGTCTTGGGATTTAATCAGAAAGCCTCGCCTTCTGCGAATATAATTTCATATTCCAAATTGCTGTTGACTGGTCCATTAATCGGAATGTACATATTTAGATGGGGAAAGTATGAATTTTATTACACACATAATTGCTTTTATACGTTCGGTATGTGACTTGTTTATATGTGTTTGCAGCCAAGACCTAGTTTGCACGGAATGCCATCATAAACTCTACGTAATGCCTAACAAAATGGCTTCCGTAATAAATGAGAAAACGGTATCGTTAGCTACGTTATTTGTAAGTTTTAAATCAGACTCTTAATTACCAAAAGAATTACAATATCACCCAACTTAGCACTTAATGGATATATCCGGCGGCCAAAAGCTTGCGAAGTTTACGAGTGGCCCATAAAACGCTACCAAGAAATTATCTGTTCAAAAGACAATTTATGCCAGTGCAATTAAACGGTGCTAGGTCTTCTTAAATTGCTGGAACTGTGTAATTGTATTCTCTCCTTAATAAGGAGTACCGTCTTACCTCGTAAATATAAAGCGCCTTAATCCTGTTTAATTTTCTTGTTTACAAAGTTGGGACTATTTTTCCTATTAACTTTGTTGTTCTGTTACTAGAGGTCGGGTATCGATTACATCTCGTAACAACCCTTTAAAGCGGCTAATGAAATGAATATACCTTGTAGGTAAGAACTTAATTGAAATATTAATTATGGTGGAAATTGAATTATTATTGCCTCTTTAGCCGAGGCGTTGTGGTTTTTACATTAAAACAGTAGCGTTTTTGAAGTATTACAAGCAAAATTGTACTAAAGTAATTTTATTCTGGAGATGTTTTTACATTTTCTCATTGATTGCGTGTCCTCACTTATTTGCACAAGAACTCAAATGAATCTATTAGAAAATAGGTAGCTACTAGTATCTTCATGGCCACATTTAGATTTTTACACGAAGCTTTCACTGAGAAACAGCCATCTGAGCCCGTAACTTGTAATAATCTATATGAACTTTCCCTTAGTAATTAGTTGTAAAGGGGTACTGAAGTCCTTTTAGTTTACTACCTAAAATATTTAAACCATAACATTATTAGGCATTATTTATAAGCAAGATCTTTGGATGATAGAGATGTTGAACTACACTGGATCGCAAAAAATCCGGGTCGCTTTTTCTTAAATACAAAAGTTTAATTTGCGAAACTATAGTATATTGTAGATGACTGATTATTATATATAAAAAAATGTGTAACACGTTTTGTACACAATATAACTTTAATTAAATACTAAAAAATAAGAAAATTTCGCTTCTAACTTATGACAACAAAAATAAACTTCGCAGTAATCCATGTTTTACGCAAATAAATGATTTACTTACTAACAAAAAAAAAAGATTTTTTGTCAATTTAATATTTTGTATTTCCTCCACGAGCCCGTATCACGACAATGTGGCATGCTGTAAACCAAATTTTTAATACGATTTTGGTCAATGTTTGCAAATTCTTCCACTAGCGCATTCCTTAACTCGTGTAAGGTAACAGGAGCAGGAGAGCTTTGTCTCACGCATCTCCCGAGCTTGTCCCATGCATGTTCTATGGGATTTAAGTCTGAGCTGCGAGCTGGCCACTCCATGCAGGTATTACCGACGTCTTGAATATACATATCGACCAAACGAGCAGTATGTGGTCGCGCATTATCGTGCATAAAAATGGAATTTGCACCTATATTCACTAAGAAAGGACCAGCATGCTCATTTAAAACCTCTTCTACGTATCTAACAGCCGTCAGAGAACCGTTTTCTATGATCACTGACTCCGTGGATATCTTCAGAGGATCCTCTGAAGATATCCCAGCCCAAACCATTATTGATTCTCCACCGAATGGCACCTTTTCTACAAAACACGCTTGATGATACCGTTCTCCTGGTCGTCTAAATACTCTTCATCTCCCGTTGTGCGTAAATAAACAAAATCTGGACTCATCGGAAAACATAACCTTGGACCAATCTTCATCTGTCCATCGAATGTGTTCTCGAGCAAACCGTAACCTGGCAACTCGATGTTCTCTGAGAAGTTTGGGGTCGTTTTCTGGTCCATAAGGCTTTATATCAGCTTCACGAAGACGTCGCAAAATCGTATCAGAGCTCACATTGTTGTGGTGAATTTCTTGAAGACTGTTTCGGACCTGAACAGCCGTGAGATGTGGATTTCTTAACATAGTGCTCACAATGAATCGGTCTTCTCATGTAGTTGTGCACCTTGGCCCGGTTCCTGGTCACCTGATGTTCATGCCGTCTCTTGAAATCGCTGGAGTACTCTTTGGACCGTTGATAAAGATACTCCTACTGTTCTAGCAATGCTACGCTGACTTCTTCCTTCTTGTACCATGGTTATAATCCGTGTACATTATTCAGGTGTTAACGACATGTTATTGTACTGAATACTCTGATCATTCCAAGGAATCATTTATAATGACAGCTCGCCTTGAAACAAAAGCAAAAAAAATATTATTTTCCTATTTTTTTTTTTTTTTTAAATTTTCAAAGAGCAGTTTTTTTTTAAAACTTTTACTTGTACAAATGAAACCTCTTTAGAGATTTAGAACAAGCATTAGTAACCTGTTTACTACATATTATTATTCTAGCGATCTAGGTACGTAATTTATGGAGATATCCCGGTTTTTATTAGCGACCCGGAATTTTTGCGATCCAGTGTATTTAGTCCATCAGTCGAATAATAAAAAATATTGGTATTCCGTATTTTTTGCTTTATCATATTAATAAAAATGATTAAGATAAAACGCATAAAAAGTTAGGGAGTGGGGTCCCGCTACGTCACAACCCTGTATAAAATATACCGGAGAGTGACGTCATGCCACATTTTAACTCAATGTATTGCCGTAATCTATTGATTACGTAAAAAAAATATGTGTCCAATTATTTTAATATTTTATCTGACGTACAAAAAAAAATTGATAACACATTTTTGTGATTATTGCTTTCATGATAAATAGAGAGAGAAAAAATATTATCGGAACTTTATTTTTGTTAGGCAACAAACTTCGTAAGAACAAAAGAAAAGCTTGTGAAAACGCACCTACCATCAATTAAGATCTCCCAAAAGCCGGTTATTTAGCACCGCAATATCCTCAGTAACATGCCATATGATGGGTGTGCGGAAACAACAATATAAGTTGAACAATCTGTCTGTGGTTGCCGCGTCTTGCGACAATTCGTACGGTGCTAACGGAGCGCGAAGGATTCCTCATATATCAAAGAGCAGATGCTAGGGACTAGGGACTACGCCTTCTTGGTATTTTTTTTTCCTGTATTTCTAATGTCAAGAACAAAGTTATAAGGACATTCCTTAATATTGATATTGGGAAAGTAATCGTGCATCGATTATATTTTTGTTATCTTTTTGGCTCAAATCAACATAGAAAATTATTCAAGAAATAAGGTAGACCATGACCTGGATTAGGACATAGGATAGGGATAGCCCTATCCTATGTCCTAATCCAGGTCATGGTCTACCCATGTGCCAAATTTTATCCAAATCCGTTCAGCTGTTTTAGCGTGAAAGCGTAAGAAACAAACAAACTCACTTTCGTATTTATAATAATATAATAAGTTAGGATGTCAGGAACACAATTTTTAGGACATTCATTAATATTTATATTGGAATAGTAATAGGGCATCGATTATATTTTTGTTACCTATCTTTTTGGTTCAAATCAACATAAAAAAATATTCATGAATGTCTTATTATCTTAACATTACCTACATAACTTATATTCATCCAAATGAAAAAGTAAATAAATAATCTTGTAACAACATTTGAAAGATACCACAACTCCAATAAATCGTTATTAAATTACGTTCCTAAGAATTCATTTAATAGACTTGACATAATGATTCCAACCAAAATAATAACGTAAATCTTTATTCCATTTAAAATTGAAATGAGAACGTAATGGAATCCCTTGTAGTAGTCACCAAAAGTAAATTGAATTGAACAAATGCGATTCTAATAATGAACGAATGGAGTTAGAAGACCTCTTCACGAATAACCATTCAATCCGTGCAACCGTAAAGTCTAATTTTGTACTAAATGTTCAGATATAGCTGAGTTAGAATTAAAATGTTTCTAGAAAAAGCGAGATTTGCATGTAGCTAACTCAATAAAGAAATATATTTATTAACAAACATGGAAGATAAAGCTAAGCTTTTTAAGCTTAAAATAATAATATGTAGTTACAAGTATTTATATAAAAAGGGGGAGGGGGAGAAACACAGGGCATCAGGTAGGTTGCAGGTTCCTTAATTTAAGGAAGTGTGAAATAATACACACCCTAAAATTTCTAGTTAAACAATTTAGCAAGTGCTATTGAAGATTGTTTATGTTTTCAATTTGCAGACAAACCTCTCAAAAATAAAACTACTCCTAAAAATAAAAGTAAGTACATTTCTTATCGTTAAACTAGATTAATGCTGCGAAGATCGAGATGAAGTCTGTGGCATATGGTTTGACAAAAACGTTGCGCCCTGTGTCCATAAGTCATGGTAAATGGCGAGATGTCGCCCGACCACTTTAGCTGGAGCTGCTAAGGCCGTTAGATTTATTGATGCTACGTGGAAACATATTTAATAAATTTGCCGTCTGCTCTTCTCCCGATAATTTCTGAACTTGCAAGTGTAAACATTAGCCAAAAGTAATACCGTTCACTTTGCCAAAGTGTTAATTAATCTAATTGTATAGAGCAGCAGCGATCGAGGACGGGAATCTGTTACCCACACACACCCAAAAACCGAATGGGTAAATTACATAGGGTCGAACTTTGTCACCTTCCCGGGATACGAGTTTACGGGTCAAGGGATAATGTATGATGGATTTGATCGGCAATCAACCGTTAAGGAACAGGATGAAGCAACATCGGCCCACGAAACTATCTCTCAGAACCACTATAAATAAAGAACACAATGAAACGTTTCCCGAGCACGCAGCTTGAAATCATAAACATTCTCTCTTTTATTTTCGTAAAGCTGGTTTATCAAATAAAGAATTTGTTCCTCCAAGGATTAAACGTGAACATAAGTGTACATTGTAGAAACCAGATAAAATCAGAATATTCGTAATTGCCCGTATTCTCTAGAGATTTAAAGCTTCGTTCCATATCCCTTCACAGTAATACGAGAGGAAACTGAGTGAAGAATTTTTTGCTCATTCTGGGTGTCAGACAAAAGGGAAGAAGGATCAGAGTCCTTTGTCGTTTAGCAAGCTGATGAGACTGGCGAGCCCCAACTATGTTCTTATCTCATCCTAATCTAAAACGTCTGGATTAGATTCTGCACTTATTCACTTTAAGCTTTGATTTATTATCTTATTTTTTGTAGTGAGAATCTAGCTGTCAAAAAGTAAACTTAGTTGTTTAAAAACCACATTTGTGAAAGCAATATCGAGCTACAACGTTTACTTGGCTGCTAGTTTATTTATTCGCTCAGTTCGCATTTGAACCTTTCAGATCCCTTGGCATTTCAGCAAACATTTAATTCATGGCGGGGCCCTCGATGTTATCTAAAATGACGCGCGACGTGTGGTAGGGGAGTTGAACTGGAGATATTGCCAACTGTCTCGAAGCGCGTTTGTCCTTTACGTATCGATGCAATCATGTGTCGGGTCCTTTGCACTGGTAATTGGATTACATGTACATACTTCAATGCTGCTATCTATAAATGTCACGACTTTTTCTTTTGTAAGTATATTTGTGAAAGATAATCCTTTTAATTAATTATTATTTGAACCAAGCAATGTTTGGTAAAAGGTAAAGATTGATTGATCATTAGTCTAGAAATTCATCTTTCAATGAAAAGAATAAAACATAAGCGTATCAACGTCGAAAAGTTAATGAACTTCGATCGGTACTGTTTTCAACCTATGAAATAAATGTATGGGTTATAAAAATCACAGATACGGAATTGCAATTTGATCCGATCAAGCGTGATAAGTTTACCCCTATCACATTAGGGGCCTTTTACCGCCATCGACGCACTGCGCGCCATTGGAAATAAATACACTACATTACTTTTAGTATTATGGGACTATGATATTTACATATAAATGTGTTAGTATGATAGCTTATTTTGGTGTCAAAAACTAAGAAGACAATCATTTCCTTGAGGTGGGTGATTTTTTTAGGAATGAAGGCGATTGCGCGTTCAGTAAGTTTATACTATATATATAGCTACTACACTGAAAAAAAACTGGTACTTATTTGTTTACCTACTATTTCTGTTCCTGGCGCGGTTGATGACTTAATTCAAATTACAGGTAAACACAAACTACATAAGCTGTCTCATTTATTTAATGCTGAAAGAAAAAAGGCAAATCGGCTAAAGGCTCGAAAGCGCTGTGGCCTCTAGAATGTAAAATAGAGCCAGCGTCAATCTAATCGAAGTGAGCTAACAAAAATGGCTTGAAACTTAACCATTCAGGATTATGGTGGCGGGGTGAAACCGAGGCCCGCACTACTCTCCCATTAGATGGACAATTTGTTTGACTACAGGCGCGTAAGCCTTTAATCTCTCATAGCACTCGGCCCCAAGTTACTGGCTGGAGGTCGACCATGCGTTCCATTTAAACTATTATTTTTAGAGTTTTAAATAGAGATTCGATTGGAATTCGACGTACCGATTAATTGGTTCCAAACATTCGAATTTAGATAAAAAAATCATGTGTGGAAGAATTTTATAACGGTTAAACGTTACTAGAATTGAGTTGTTTGTAGATGTTAAATCATTTGGCACAAATTTAAAATTGGAATATTACGATTCACTGTCGTTGTATTTGTTTGACGTTGTTTCTTAATATAGCATTTAAAATTGCAAATATTGAAAATTCAAAATAGCGAGTGAAATATGTATAAAAATCACAATTTATGACAACATAACATGCCTAAACCATATTTTATTTTACCATACAAGGAACATCCTATACACAGCAGTTCAATACTCAATCAATTATTGCATTCCACAATGTATATGATACTCAAGACACGGTCAGTTACTAGATACTATACGTATACATGTTAGTAACTATTCGACACAAAAAAGTGTGAATTCCCACATGTACTCGTACCCGACCACATCAACAGCCACTTGTGCCACAGACACGTAGGTGATAACAAATAGAAAACTATTCTTCTCTCATTGTGGATCATCAATAACAAGCCTTTTTGGCAACGAACTGTTTAATACTTTTGCACTTCGTAAAATATCGCCGCCATGCACCTTTCGATCTATCAGGTATTTCGTACGATTGATCGCAGGACTTTTTTCTCTCTTTTCTCTCTTGTATGTACCATTTTCCTATGGGTACGATGGTGGGAAACTAAGGGATAAAACAATGGCAATTTATCTATGTTCTAATAAGTGTGGTATACTAAACTATACCTAAGTCTGAATTAAGAAACTACTTATGCTGTAAAATATATGTAAAGAAATACTATAAGTATTGTCATCAACAATTAAAAAGGCAATATCCTTGATAAGTAGTCTATTTTAAGGACTAAGCTGTTATATAAACTCTAATATATACTTTCAGATTTTTCCGTCTCATCTCAATGAATCACCCGGTATTTTCCTGTACCTAATGAGGAAAAAAACTCATGACATGAGGAAATACCTTATGAGTTCCATCAAATAGGTAGGATGTTATTATTAATCCGCAAATAGCTGACCTCTGTCCTTACAAAATATTCTTGTTTCGTAAATTCATCGTCTGATTTTATTTAAAGCATTTGTGTTTTTTTTATATTGTGATATTAATATCTCTAGACTTATTGTTGTTGCTTTGACAGCTCATTCACACGGGACCCGTTATTGAAGATTTGTCAAAAAAAACAATACGTCATGACAGATGCACGTTCACATTGTATCCGGAAACGAGTTTTTTCGCGATACGTCAAAAATATCCAAATAGATGTTCACACTTGATTAGTGATTCAGAGTTCAGTCCAGCGCTCAGTGGATCCGTCACAAAAAAATCACGATTCATATTTTTGTCGACCGTGATTTTTTAAAGACGATACGTGATTTAAGACATGTCCGTAATTTTTCACGATTCGTGATGCGTGTGAACGAGCCCTAAAGGAAGGCCACGGTCAACAAAAAAAAAAAAACGAATCGTGACCAAGGACGATTGGTCGAAAAACAAGAATCATCCTCGTGTGAACGAGCCCTGAAGTGTATAAGCAATTATTTGAAATCTGATATAGATTGAAATCGGCATAATGTAAATTGTACAGAAATATTAAAACGGGTAAGTGGTTTTGCCGACGCAATTTAGTTGACAGTGTGGTGAAATTAGATAGATAATATTTTGCATAGAATTCTATTAGGGAATATATAATACAAATCGAACTGCAAAGATTTGATATCATGTACCTATATTAATGTAGGTATGTCTAATTATATAATGTTATACAACACCAAGCAAAACTACCTTATTACGTTTAAAGATAGATATAATTCTGAAGCTTGAACGTGCCATCAAAACGAGACAAAGCAATATAAAAATAGCGTTAAAAATGACCCAAATATTAAAGACAAAAAGTTATATTTCTTTCACCTCAAGCTCGAAAAGTTTGAACAAAAAGGCAAATGATAAATCGGTGTATCTAAGTTCAGGGAATTAATTGTGCTCCTAGGAACACAAGATTGGAATTGCTCTCGGGTTGGATACAAGTAAATTCTTTATTCCCCGGTGAGCCACCCATCACTTTCACGAACTTACGTTTATACAGAAATTTCGGCTTGTTTTTGCTTTGGGAGCCAGAAAATGTTTTAAGTATATTTTTATGTTGTAAGTATGATAGATACTGCGTCAATTCAACAAAGTTTTTGAGTCTGCCTGTCTGCTATCGTTTATTGAGTTAATTTTGTTCTTGTATGTGTTTTCATCTGGAAAGAGGGAGATAAATAATACGTAGGCGGAATATAACTGACTGGTCAGATAAAATTAAATTGCTACCTATTTATACTTTAATTGAATTGTCTTGCTGAAGTGAAATACCAGCTTTGAAAAACTTTCCTATGCTTACTTTATATTGTGTTCACGTACAATTTTATTTCTGATTGTTATTGCTCTTTTTACTCAGTTAATGTTTCAAAACGGGTTTTTGTTACAGTTCGGAACTGGCTCGGCTTCCTGAAAACTTCACGATCAACTTCACTCACATTCCAAGTAAGAAAATCATAATAAACAGTTATTAGAGATGACTTAATGCAGTTAAGAAAATGGATATCTTTGCAGTTCATACTAGCACTGCATGCATTGTCTGCATACTGGCACTGCATTGTCTGCATACTGGCACTGCATCGTCTGTATACTGGCACTGCAACGTCTGCATACTGGCACTGCATCGTCTGCATACTGGCACTGCATCGTCTGTATACTGGCACTGCAACGTCTGCATACTGGCACTGCATCGTCTGCATACTGGCACTGCATCGTCTGCATACTGGCACTGCAACGTCTGCATACTGGCACTGCATCGTCTGCATACTGGCACTGCATCGTCTGCATCTGCTTAAAAACATAGATATTGGCAAATAAAATGTCAACGAACGACTCTTCTTTCGTGAACTAATGGTTAATTAATTTACTACTTTACACTCTTTACTCTACTTTTTGGTTTTTTCTACTTTTAAATAAAATATGTACAACAACCAGCATACATTTTAATTATCTTCTTAAATTGTGAACTCAAAACAACTACCGATGAGATATTATTAATTGATCCTCTGAAGCGGTCATGATAATCATTCGATGCGGGTTAAAATTTGATTTCCAATTAATCTACTCATCATAGTTTATTTTCGTTTTATTATTCAATTATTTTAACAAGTATTAAGATAATTACTGGTTAATAGATTACTATTAGTAGTGGATAATAGTGGATTTGTGTTGTTCAGCATCATTTATTTTGCTTTAAAAAACTACTTACTTATAAACTATACAAAGCGGAAACGAAATAAGACACTAAATTAAACTGCGTACATCTCATGACGTTCCCAGTCTGCATACTCGTACAAAAATTCAATTAAAAATATAAAATAGTTTAGTCACTGTAGCAAGACGGTTGATAGGTAAAACCCATAGTCAGCCCATCACTACTACGAGTATTTAGTTCGTTTTTTTTGTTGCCAAAAACAGCATTTTAGGCAACAATAAAAATGTAAGAATTTATTTGATAGTTCCAAAATACTCTTATGCATTAGTATCGCCAGTGTTTTCATTTATTGTTGTATTGTTGTTTCACGTTGTATAGCAGAACGTCTTGTTTAACGAATTCTGCTACCAAACAAAGTGTTTCAGTCGCAAGGTTCATCGGTAGAATTACAGGCACATGAGATTTATCAATTTTCTCACTGCGGTTGACAATGCATAAGCTAACCCTTTGACTTTACCGGGTCTTTCGGACGTGGTGGGATTTCCATCAGATGAGCGTTTTAAGTTGTTTTTACAGGAAATACGTAAAAATCGTATTTCCTTTTAAAACAATTTAAAACGCTCAACAACTAAACAGTTATAGCCTTGAAAAACAAGGCTTTAATTGTTTAGTTGTTTTTTGTGTTTTCTTTTCACGTTTTTTTTTTGTGTTTTAGATAAGATAAGATACTTATTTATTTGCTCAAGCATGAGAACAATACATACAACACAAATTGTCGGCATGCAAGAGATGTTAAAATTAGAGATAAAACAGACTGTAGCGGTTACATTAAACAATAGCATGCGAATATTAACAAAATAAAGTAGGTATGTCAAACAGAGTCTAATTATTTTAAAATCTCATAATAATATAGATCATTAAAATAATAAATTAGTAAAACATGATCTAAATATCTCATCAAAAAACTCATCTAAATTATAATAGGCTTTTTCTGCTTTTCATGCCGAAAGGTAAAATATGGTGATACCAAGATTGTGATATACAATTATTACATTCGTTTAAAACATCTGTACTTTGTATACGAATGTTTGCAAATAAACGATTTTGAAAAAAAAAAAAAAAAATTGTGGACGAAACCGTGCTGGTTTCGTGCAAAATTCCTAAGTAACACATTATCACAGTCCAAAGGATATTGAAGGACATTCGTAATCCATTGATTTATATGTTTGAAAAATTCGTCTGCTCGACCACTTAAATAACGCAATGAATATTGTTTAATTGTCAAAATGAATAGCGTTGGGATTGTGGGTATATTACACAATTACTCCGCTGATATCAATTGATAAGTAGAATATTAAACAAGAAAATTCTCATTTCAATTAGGTCAGGCTTAACACCCGCCATATTGGATTCCCATAATTAACACTAGCTAGCCAGTTAACGTTCCGCATACCTACTGATTCAATCGCGTCCCGTCAAATTGATTTAACCGTATAGGCTCTGATGGGTATTGTACATAATGACTAATGTGGAAGCATATTTAGATTAATTACTTAGTTTACCTGGAACGCGATGTTGATATTCTGAATAAAGATCTATCCTGGCTCTAAAATATCTAATTTAATTCCAAATATAGTGATTTACCCTCAAATTAGATACTAATCCCCAAATGAATCTTAAAGTCGCTACCCCAATATCATAATCCAAAACTGTTTAATAAAATTACATATTTACAATATTTCAGGGTTATGGAAAATAATATAAAACACCGAGATATTTTGTCATTCATTTATATTTCTTTGCCAACATCAAATTCGATATTCTACACCATACCATCACATCTGATTCCCCACATAATATCACTATTTATTTAATATTCGAATATTTACAATAAAACTAACAGGTAGATCTCCAACCATCTTATGGCAATCTATATTCTTAAACCGACACAGCACGTCGTACCCTCGTGAGCGCCCCACGCAGCAAGCCGTTCTTCCGCCATTTTTAACATTTCGTATCTTTCAGTGTTGCCAGTATAATAAATTGAAACTTAACAAGTCTATAGTTAATTTAACTGTTGGGAACCACAATAGTAGTTTTCAAAAGTATTTCAGTAGGTACTTGTCGGAATAAATGCAAACTAATGGAAAACCACGATTTCTATTCAAATAATAAAAAAAGGTTTTGTTATTAAGTAATTAACAAAATAAATTGTAGTAGGTACAACAAATTACTATCTCACCAAAGAATAATTTATTTTATCATCAGGCAGAAATGATAATTACCTCTTCTTATTTAGGGATTTAATGAAAATACATAGGTACTTCAGTAATAGGCTAGAATCTTGGTCAAAACTCGGATGAGGGCTCATTGTTTTAGAACCATCTCAAGTTCAAAACTCAATTCAAGTTATACATGCGACGAAGTACCTACTCTTTAAAATGTAATATACAGAATACAGATGCTTGAAATGTTATAATATCATATCTTCGTATCGTCGCCGTCAGTTATAGCTTATAGCCTTCATTTTATTTTATAACAGTATTGAAACTCAACAAATATCGAGAATATTCCCGACGAATATGCGAAATGTTATTTTTATAGCATGTGGGTAGTGTCAACGCTGTTTATATGACATAATATATGTAGGTATATAATATGTAATGATTGTGGGCAGGTGTGTATGAACCCAAGGGTTCTCTCGGGCTATTGCACGTCGAAATTGCTTCAACACCAAAGTAAACTAACCGTGTTTCACATCGAAGTGCATTTTATTTCAACTTTTATAAATAAACGTTAGGGTCAGTTCGCACCGAGACGTAACGCGACGCGACGATGCTTGAAGAGGCCAGTGGTTTTGCGCGCCTCACTGCTTCTTGATGCGTCGCGCTACGCCACGAAGCATCTCGAGGCGCAGCGAGGCGCAGCGCGACACCGCGAGATATTTTCGAATTATCTCAATTAAATGTTTAACTTTTTGAGTAGTAAATAAAGTTATATTTTGTATCACTATCTTAAAAAGTGCACGCCGCGTCGCTTCGCGTCACGTCTCGGTGTAAACTGACCCTTAACGTGAAGTAAACGAAACAAAACACGCGCCGTGCTACGTGCTGACAAAACAAAGCATCTCCCTTTGTTGCACTGATGGTAGTAACAACAGTGATGTTTTTTCAAACATTCCAAAAGTGTCGGTAGAACGATTCATTAAAGTTTGTAATTATTGTATTACCTTAGGTATATTCGTTACTTATTACTCCCTACTCTCCTTCCTTACCTTTTAGTTTCGTTACTAAAAAGTTATGATAGATATGGTATATTATTCACGATTTTAACATTCATAGATACTCCGAACTACTATTATGTCATGTGACGACAGACAAAAAAATGTGTGACGGGGTTTAAAAAAATATCAATATGCAATGGGATTGACCGACCTCAAAAAAACAATGGCGACTGATACACGCATACAATGTTCGAAAAATAAACACAGTATGTAACAAAGCACGTACATTTTTGTTGACTCGGTGAAATTGATGTGTGCAGTTCGAATGGGTCTATCGGAAATTAACTGTGTGTTTAGGAACGTACAATAAGATGTGAAGTAAACATGATAACAACTGAGCGAAATTATTGATGTATGTGAACGATATTACCTTGAGTGTTTTGTTATTAACCACGACGACGTATTACTACGACAGCTGGGTTTTTCTTTGGCAAACCTATAGGTAAGTATGTATGAACCTATTCAGGTATACGTGTAACCTAATTTTAATCGTAACATTGACTTTCCCGTGTTTTAAATTACGTAGCAAAATACACGACATTCCTCAGTTGCTACGATCACGGCGTAGACGTGCTACGACACTGCTACGGCGTAGCGGCGATGTTGGCCAAGCGTAGCACATGTACAACACCAAGCAGGGCGGGAACTGTTTAGCTGTTTGATTTTCAGTTTGTAAGCTTGTAATATTACAAGATCCCCAAGGTCATCCAATTTTTTTTCTGAGTCAATTTTGTGTGTTCAACTCATGCGTCTTCAACTTTATCTGTTATTCTATAAAATTAACTTCAATTCTTAGAACTATATATTCTCTGAAACACGTGTTTCCACTTATGACCGCAACAACTAACAATCCTGAAGGTGAGCGCTTATAAGTTCATACGTAGTGTGTGTTCGTACGTAGTGTAGTGTGATTCAACTTACAAGTAAAATGACAAAGTCAGCTCTGTCGGTTCCCACGCAACTTGATGACTTTAGGGGACTAAAACGGGATTTGTTATTCCATTACTTACAATAGTCCCCCAGTTTTAGGGAACCCTGTTGTGATTTTAGTCAAACAAAAATCCGGAGTGCAGCCGACGTGGTTCGACGAATTCCATTTTATTTTGACAGTTTTTTGAGCTATGTCCACCATCTGTGTGTTGGAATGCGAAATAGATCTACCTTTTAGAATGCAGCACAACAATTTTCTTAACGTCCCTCGGCAAACTTCGTGTTTCGTCAGTCGTCGGATTTCTGTCAGTTGCCTTTGGACGCTCTCCTCAATCGACTTGGAAGTATATGTAATTCCAAGTCAATTAAGAAAATAGTTGAACTGTACATCGCTTTCAGATACTATAAACGAGATAGTCCTGAAACTAGTTTGATAGATTATTCCGAGTTTAGTTTATTTCTTCAACAATACGAGCGATTTATCGTTCTCGTTGTGAGAAGTAGTCTTTTAAACGTATTACTTGAAGATTCTTGATGCTATAAAAATTTAAAGGAACAATTACAGTTAAGATTGGATAACCATTAATTATTTAATGCGCTGTGCAAGTGCATCATTAAAAACTAGTTAAATATAACTATCTATTATATGGTAGAATTTAACTTTGCTCAGCAACTAACTGAGGCTACCGTTCACTGTGTGCCTTGAACCATTTAACTTTATTTACTTTGTCAGCACCGCGTCGTATTTACTTACCCTCATGCACAGAAAATCAAAAAAAATTGACTCCTAATTCCTCTGTATTGACTTAAAGACTTTGTTCCAAAGAGTGTTAAGTTAATAAATAAAAGGATCAAGTAAAACTCAGTACAAAATCTCATTCGTCACTGACAGACATACAAAGAAATAATTAATCAGTCAAATTAAGTTAGCGACACACTTTGGAGGTTCTTTGCTTCATTAGCAGTTCAAGATGAAGACGGACTCTAATTCTAACTCCAATTAACAAATGTGGAAGTTCTGCGTTGTCACGGAAGGTCAATTAAGAAATATCAAGCCATGAAAAGTACAGCAATTAGTCTAATTTAACTTCGCCTCTCACATGGAATATTTAAGTAGGCATTACTTATACGGATTACTTACCTTCATACTTTTACGAATGTCATCGATTGGGTTAATTGTAACGGAGTCGACTGTACTAATTTTACTTAAAAATGTTGTATTTATGTCATCGTATAATTATGAACTTTGTTAGTTTATAATCTATCGGTATTATTTGCGTTAGATTATAAAATGTCGAAAAATTGCGAAATGAAAAAACCATTTACAATTTATCGCAATTATTTTTCGATAGTATGGGAAAGAGATAAATTGTGAACTAGTATCAAACTTGCTTGCGACCTACCACCTTGCGCTAATACTAAATAGCCACCCGAGCTGCCAGCAACTTGGAAGTAGCGCTCGCCTGCCGCTGCCGCGGCACCGCTCGCTTCGCTCTTTCGGCTCGCGCGCGGTTGTTCACAGTTCTAACCTAACTAACTTATAACGGAAATAATACCGATGATTATATTATAAGCTAACTGTTCTCACTATCTAATGGTGACATATTAAACATTTTGTTAGTGATAATTAAAGATGTTTTTTTTCTTTTAAGAAGGCCTCTGACTTATCTTCACGTGCCATTGGGAAATATCGGCATGCCGGGTACCTCACGAAATTAACTAATTACTATTAATAAATATACGAATTAAAAATTCCGTTAAATCTGTATTTTCAATCAATTACACCGTGATCAACCGTGATATCTGTAAAGTCATTTAAATTAACTAGTGCGTGCCGTGGCGTGGGTTTCATTAACTAATCCTTTACTATTAAATATTTTTAAGTTGCTCGTTTATTACAAATATATATATATATATATATATATATATGACTGCTGCGCTGCGTGTCGCGGGTTCGATTCCCGCACGGGACAAATATTATAATATACAATTAGTTGTTTCGGGTCTGGCTGTTTGTTTATGTGAGTTTAAATGTTTGTAAACGACCCCACAATACAGGACAAATTCATAGTGTGGCAATGTTTAAAAAAAAAATATCTGGGAAAATTCGTCCGAAAATTCGTCCGGAGCAGAGCTCGGTTGCCCAAAGTTTAGAACAAGATGGCTACTTTAGAATAATGACATGGCAGCATGGAATTAGTAAGTACCTACTATCATGGCAGCATGGAATTAGTATGTACTATTATGGTAGCATAGAATTAGTATGTACTATCATGGCAACATGGAATTAGTATGTACTATCATGGCAGCATGGAATTAGTATGTACTATTATGGTAGCATGGAATTAGTATGTACTATCATGGCAGCATGGAATTAGTATGTACTATTATGGTAGCATGGAATTAGTATGTACTATCATGGCAACGTGGAATTAGTATGTACTATCATGGCAGCATGGAATTAGTATGTACTATTATGGTAGCATGGAATTAGTATGTACTATCATTGCAGCATGGAATTAGTATGTACTATTATGGTAGCATGGAATTAGTATGTACTATCATGGCAACATGGAATTAGTATGTACTATCATGGCAGCATGGAATTAGTATGTACTATCATGGCAGCATGGAATTAGTATGTACTATCATGGCAGCATGGAATTAGTGAGAACTTTCCTATATAATAGTACCTCTATTAAATGAGCATTCTGTATTTTACCAGAGCAGAGTTCGGTCACCCAGGTACTGATGATAAAGTAAGTTAATTTAATTTGACCTTGTATGAAAACGAAGAAGCCATTAACTATGAAATTAAACCGTTTAAATATAATATTCCAATCTTGCTTATGATGAGCGAACGCAGGTCGTTTGAAGGCTTTGAGTCCTCAAAATGAGTATTCGTTGTATGACAGACTAATCTGCCGGGGCCTAGCTCCTATTACCGAGATAAGCCTTTGAAGATGCCTGAACGAGCCCCTTATTATTGTAAACTAAGTATTCTGTGACATCTGCTTGATAACTGAAGCTTATAATTAATATTACTGTTTTCGAAAATAAGGCAAAGATTTTTTTAAGAATATATCTACTTAGTAAACCTTTTTTACTTTTCTACATTTACGACATACACATACATTTATATTTTATAAGCACGGCGTATGTTAATTAAATTTACGTAAATAATTTAGTTAAGTTAGGTTTTAATTTCGAGCCACTGTTAACAATTAAGCCTTTAGTAAACCAGTCGGAATAATGTTAGAAGAGAAGAATTAACATTGGTAATCAATAATTACTTAAAACAATCCAAATATTAATTTAACACCATGCCAAAGCGTTAATATTCTCACGAATCTTTGAGCTAAAACGTATCTCGCTGTTAATTTATCTTTGTTAAAAACTTAATTATGGCAGCAATGAGCGCCGGTGGACATGCCGAGGCGGCGAAGACAATGGCAGTCATTGTTATTGTTTACAATGGAGCCGCCAGCAACTTTTACTGCAGCTTTAACTGTTGTTTAGATGACATAATGTAATTTGATAACTAAAATAAACTAATTAGCGCAAATGTTTGCTAAAAGTTTTATGGATTCTGTCCATTTCAGTAATTGAGTTACTTTAGATTGATGTTTTATTTTAACCGGGCTTATTTTTAACCCTCCGTTTAGGGGGATCGCTTTACTTAATTAAAATAAGCAATGTTTTTGGTATTTTTTTATTGAATAAATTCTGTTTCATAAGATGGTTGGTAAAAAGTCTTACAGTAGGTAAAGTAAGATAAAATGCGTGTGATTGAGACAGGTGGCTTTAAGTAGCTACAAAGAATTTTGATTTAGGTACAAAAATGGAATAGTTTCTTAGATAACTACTTAAATCCTTTTGTTCAGTCATGTAAATTCTGACTTAATTTATAGAAGAATCTACTATGACCAATGCCTATTCTATTTTTTTTTTTTTTGTCAAGCCTACTTGTTCGCATGGCTGTTCGTTCAGAAATAAGTACAGCCAACGTTTTCAAAATAACTCAGGTTTCGCACTAGAATCTCGGAGGATAACCAGTGACGTGGAAAATACAACACGTCTGCTAATCCTTTACAGCGTGCGCCATTAGCGCTCTTCGTATTTATGTTCTCCCAGCCCCAATTATATAGTTTTAACGAACTGCACACAGTTCACTGACACTTCAACTTAATTCCAATTTGTTTTTATGTTATTGTAGAAAGTCTGTGGTAGAGACGTCATTGATATCCCCAGCCTTAAATAAAACTTGGAAATTGTGCTCCGAAAGAGTTGGGGTTAAGGGATGAATATCTAGCGTGCCCGCATGTAGTTTAAATTGCGTTTCCTTTGAGTGAAGCACAAAGACGCCTGGATGCGAGGAACTTCATCTAACGCAAGACTTTGCCAACGGCCTTTTCCAGGGTACACAACTTCACGATTGTCGCTGTGCTAGCGAATCAAAAGCTGCTAAGTTAGCAACCGACTGTGAATCCATCTTTTCTTCAACTTTATAACTCACTTCATATTAAACTTATTGTAGTATAAGAACATTTCTTTGAGACTTGCGAATAATCTTCATGCAGCATACCTTTAATGCTTTCTATTATTAGAATAAACCAAGTTTGCTAACAGTTTGGTGAATCAAACGTTGTTGACGAAACCTGCACAGCTAAACTAATACTGTATTGGTCCGACGCAAATAATGCGTGCCGATAAGGCTAGTGCATAGAATCAGGTAAATAGTTATAAACCACTGTACCATATTGTTAGCATTATCTACGTACTGAATAGAAACAAACTGTTTCAACAATCATGAATGTATCTCTCGAGTAGGTTCGTTACAAACACAATATTTTTCAAGGAAGATAAAAATACTGATAATATTTCCAGCCAGTAACTAACAAAACATTGTACTCACATAAAGTCAAGCACTATAAAATCCTCACACACACCAAACACAAGCACCGTAATAGCGAATAAAGAGAAAAATAGAAGTACGGCTTCGGAAACCTCTCTTAAAAAGAAGTTTCCGTCTTAGAAACCTCAAAGGCAAGAGCGGAAGTTTAAAGAAAGGCAGAGGCGAGCATTTCAAATGGAAAGTTTAAACTGAAGCTCGATCGAACTGATAAAGCCTTCGATGTTTGCTCCTATAATTTTGTTAAGTCTTTTGGCTCGGATCAAACGTAAAAGATGGCGTGTAATCAGCTCTTGGCACAGCTCTCTGTAGACTGTTACGAATATCGATAACTAAATATTATGCATCGGTACACCACCTACTGCTTTTTGATTAAAACGTCAATCGCAGTGATTTCTAGGAAAACTGGTTTGTCATAATAGTTACGGAACCTTATAATTAAGTGTATAGAAAATATAATTTAGAAGTTTTAATAGTCGTTTCAAATTGTTTTTTTTTTTAATTATTATTAGATGCATGACTTCATTAAAATAATCGATTAGAGATCGTATAAAACAGACGCGGGTTCAGTTTATGTCCCTGTACTTTGAGGCCATTAGAATCCATCTTCAGTTACTACATTTAATATGAGTTTAATTATTCTTAATCCTACTAATATTAGACACTAGACACTAACGTCAGACACTATGCTGAACATTGTCTGACATTTATGCTGAACTGGCCTTATTTGGCGCAGCCGTGAGGCACACAGTACTATTCTAAGTTATTTTTTTAAATGTTTTTTCTGTTTTTTTTTTTTGTTTTTGTTTTTGTGTGAATGTTCTGTGCCTTGACCTGAGTCAAATAAATTAATAGAAAATTAATTTATTTGACTCAGGACTCAGATTTATTTGACTTTTCTTTTCTTTCTTTATTATAAAAATGTGAAAGTTTGTATGTTTGTTACTCAATAACGCAAAAACAGCTGAACTGATTGGAATGAAATTTGGCACACAGATAGTTCTCAACCTGGATTACTATTTCTCCCGGTAATACATTCCCGTGGGATAATTTACGACATCCACGCGGGCAAAGCCGCGAGATAAAGCTAGTTTTATATAAACATTTAGGTAAGGAGCTTTCTCAGGAGTAAATAATACACAAAATTGCTTTCATTTTATCTATTTCAGTGTAACAAACATTATTCATTATTTTATACGTAGAATCATCTACCTACCTATTAAAGTTAGCTTTTTTTTCAGGTAATCTAAAGAGGACAAAGTTTGGGTTATCAGCGAAGTTTTACGAAGTCATTAGGGATAATGCCAACTTTGTCCGAACTATTTACATCTAAGCTAAATTATTATCTAGTTACATAATTGATAATTTAAATATTACACAAATTCGCTATGGATCAATGTGAACTTATTTAAATATATGATAAAGCTGGTACCATACAATAGCTTGCGAAGACGGAGTTTCAGCATTCGATATGGAATACCTTATAATTCAATGAATAAGAGATTATGATGGATATTTCAGAAGCGCAGTGGTTGCAACTCAAATGAAATGGTACTTTTGAGAACAAAAGTGATTTCCAACTCCCAAAATAACTCAAAGCAGACTGAACCTCGACATTCGTAGTAACAAATATTCACGCTAATGTCAGAGTTCGTCGTATAGGTACCTAAATATTCAGTGAGTGAAATAGTTCTC
The DNA here is from genome assembly GCA_963853775.1 of Xanthia togata. Classification (NCBI taxonomy): domain Eukaryota; kingdom Metazoa; phylum Arthropoda; class Insecta; order Lepidoptera; family Noctuidae; genus Xanthia; species Xanthia togata. The sequence continues at coordinate 12,523,748 of OY970792.1, read as the reverse complement.
CATAGTTATTCCATATCTACTGCATCACAACGCTATTACCATCTAAAATAAATAACATATCGTGCAAAACATTTTCTATTCAGCTAAAATCCAAACCCTTAAAATCCATTCGTGAGATTTGTGTATGTATGTACCATTGTTTTTTTCAAATTCAATTCCTGTGTTTGAAGTGCTCGAAATCCATGACCGAACGATTAAATTTTATTATTTTTTGTTGCCTGAATTGCGTGTGATAGAAATTTAAATATTTTTTCGTGCATTTATAATTTTATACGAATTGATTTCAATCGATTCAATTGCTTTGCAGAGTTATTTTATTACGCTAGGTGATTTCCATTTTATTGTTCGGCGAAACCCCGTTAGGACATTAAATTGCCCGAGTATGACGAAATTAGTATTTAGATTATATTTAAGATTGTGACTTAAACATACATAAGATCGATTTACAATAGAAGCATCAATGTTAAATTTGCGGACCAGTATTAAATAGTGAAGAATTTAGATAAAACAATTTCAGATATAATTTTCTACATACTTATAATTGACAGTAAGACAGTTATATGATAAACAGCCATTTATAATCACATTAATGCTACATTATTACAGTAAAATAAATAAAACAATGATAGAACAGCATTTGAAAACACATGAGCACAATTTATTGAAGCAACATTAATTTGCTACTTATCCAAAAAGTCTTTGGAGGTGTTATTCTATACAATTCTAGGGGATTCGTTTAAGCTTGTACATATATTCAATATTTACATAGTTCGTAGTTGTTCGCACATAGTATACATCGCTACATCTAGGTTATCAGTACCGTTACAGCTTCGCCCCCGATACGTTCTCGTTACGACCATGCACACTTTTAGACCTGAAAATCTTTCTGTATCAAATTGGAGCGGTATTCATTACTCGTCGCCGCTCCATTGTTTCGGCTTTACAAATCTATCGATGATAAAGAAATCGAGACTATGTCGAACTCACTACCGCTACTAATTATTCACTCAGATAATCACAAATTCATCTTGAATGACATTTAAAGAAAATATTCTCGATAAATGTTTTAAAACCTGCAATAAAAAGTTTACAAGGAAAAAATACCAATATTTTTTTTTTATCCCGCGTACCGGAAGATGTAGAATTGGGAGGCCTCCCACAAGATGGACCGATGACCTGGTGAAGGCCGCAGAATGCGGGAGTCACAGAATTGGTCATAGTGACGGTGCTTGGGGGAGGCCTATGTCCAGCAGTGTACGTCTTTCGGCCTTACCTTATTAAAGAGCAATGTTTGCCTTCTGCCAAATAGACTTCAAAATTCAAAAAAATATATCGATTTTTCCTGATGACTGTTCTCATACAAGATATGAATTTCGTCATCTCAAGTTAGTTTTGTGAAGCTAAAGATCGGTTCTTCGGCTTCATATCGAGCGAGCGTTAAATTCATACGGGCCTAAAAGTGCTAAAATAGTAAATAACCGGTCTCCGCACTACGGTTAGGTTAGAATATTTTCGACGTAGCGTTTGATTCATGTGCTTGTTTTCATGTAGCAGAGCGCTCCCTGCAGTTAGATTTATAGTCGAAGATAAATCTGCCAAATTGAAACTATACTCGTTTAGGGACTGAGTTTTAATCCATGTTAATTAAGTATAATTATCATAGAGATTAGCATGGCCTTAAACCTGCTTTGTATCTCGACTACCTAGAAGTTATTTCAGTTTTATTTCAGAAACGAAACTTGACAAATGAATATTCTTTGTCCTTATCCTGCCTTTGGCATACAAGAGTGTCGGTGATAAACTCAATTTAATTTAGAATATTTACGGCACCTTTTAAAGGGTCAATATGCAATTTTTGATAATTTTTTTGCAGCGTTCACTCAAAAGTAGCACCTACTAAAATAATGACGAAAAACAATGATTATCTTACCTTGATTCCGCATTGTTCAATTCTTTAAACTTTCATCTATATTTCATTACAAGCATCAGTTCGTAGGTCACACATTACAATATTCAAATAGGACTTGGGGTAGCTACTGTATTTTCGTAGACAAAAATGTATAGACATCATGTAGTAGGATAGATAGGTACCCGGTGTACACTTCGATCTATTAATTACTTCAATCTTCGAAACTAAACACCAAACACTCCGTATCTTTAAACTAGTTTTCACTAAAGCGTCAATTTAGCCGTTCCGATTTCAGTTGTCAGCAATAGCTTCCACATAAGTATTCTTCTAAGACCAGAGTGACGTTACCATCACTCGGGTCTTAGAAGCACTCACACATGCACTTAGTTCTAATCACATAACTTTATCAAAAGTGACATTTAACTCGCACTTCAAAGGTCCCCCAACATTTAAAGGTTAAGTCTTCATACACAAACCACTGACGCAATTTTCATAGTATTTCAAAGTCTTAGCGCTACTAAGCACAGCATGCAGTACAAAAGGGCGCCAGTGGCGGTGACGGCGCCGGCGGCGGCGGCGGCGGCCGGCGCGGGCGTGGGGGGGCCCAGCCGCGTGCTGGCGCGCACCACCTGCGACCTCCAGCGGATTGTGTAGAGCGGCTGCTGCCGGGATAGTGCTACTAACCTATGAGGGAAATCACGTGTTAATAGGTATTCGTTTTTCACCTAGATTGAGTCGAACTTAACTTGGTCTGCTTACATAAAAACTGTTTGCTTAGTCAGATTTAACCTTAAGTCTTTGAAAGACAATCTGACTAAATAACTTGACTAGCTTTGTAGGACCAGCAATATAAAATTGGCTTCCAATATTCTAAACACATTGGCTGGAAAATTTAGAGCAACTCGCATTTTATATCTAGCAGCGTAACGTACCGTAACCACCATAACGGATGTATGAAAAGTTTTAAATTGCAGTGGCACGCTTTTCCTATTGGCCATTATCAAAAGCCCGAAGTGCACGCGTTGTACTGGAAAAAAGTGTGGTCGAAAACCAAACCGGCCAACACGAAAGGCTGCAGAGGGCGCTTAAAAATATTATTTACAACCCCACCTGCGTCCACCAAAAGGAACGTTTTGCGTCGACCTCTCGATTCATCGACAAAGGTGTGTTTTCACACATCGTTATTCAGGATTTACGAGTGAAAATGTCATTTCGTAAACACGCCACGTACCCTCTTACAGCTTCCTCTAATATGCACAAAGAAAAAAGATCTTTGTACCGAGAAAGTAGCTAAATAAAAGCATGTGCTCTTACGTATTTTGCACGTCGGTTGGTGTATTAAAGCCGAGGCCATTCATAAATAATTTATTTTGGCGTTTTCTTTATTTTGAAAATTGTTTAGATCTCGCTAAAAGCTCAGCGGAAGATTTCTTGTGACTTCTAAGCGAACTAGCAACGCGGATTGTTCACGCTTACCGATTATGAATTGAGTAATCTTCACTAATCTGCATAGCTTTGTTAGAATTGTACGATCATCGGTTTAGTATCAAAAACACTTGTTTCCACACCGAAAACGTAGATTGCATCATTGAGATTTACGATGTGAATACACAATTTAGGTTAGCTGTTTTGATTAGCCGGACAATTGATCTCGTCAACGTTGGGGCCTGTGTGGCGTCATACGTGTTGAATTAATACATACCTAATGACGACGGTGTTGAGCCGCCAGGGCAGCGTGTAGGTGTGGTTCTTGTGTCGCGCACAGAACGTGTACAGCAGGTCGCCGGCGGCCGCCGCCAGCCCCGCGCCCCCCGCGCCCGCGCCCCCGCCCGCGCCCCCGCCCGGCCCCGACCACTCGTGCAGTGTGATGTTCCACGAGCCGCATGACTTGTCCTACCGCAACATTTTTATGGAATACCACACATAGCTGAAGCCACAACAGCAGAAAGTCGCATGAATTTACACAGGGTTCTGATTATCTGAAGCCTCATATTTGTCATTGTTTTACGGTGTTTGTGCTACGTGTGTCATCAGTACTTTGTGTGGTATTTTGAGGTTATAGAAACACGTTACTTCAGCTAATTCAGATACAGTCCAGACAAGGGCAGTATAACCAAACTTTACGAAAATATGAATGAGATTTTCTGCTCTGTAAACAAAATACCATCATAAAAAAATACATTGAGTTTCCACCACTAGAAAATCCGTAAGAACTAATTGAAGTCGAGAACATGAATAAAATAAAAATAAAACTCAACAGCTTTTTAACGTGGCTTACCTGTTCAGACGTGATGTCAATGAACAACTGCCGCTCAACGTTGGAGTCTAATACCCAAGTGCATTGCTGATAGAAAAACTCGTTCAGACTGCCCGTAACCGACACGTTCCTCGAAGATATTTCACCTACAGAGAAAAAAAACAATATGAAGTCTTTGAGAAGATATAGAAATAATAAATTTAAAAGGTGACAGCGAGACATCTACCTACGTGGGCAATAATGCGACGTTAAGGTAGCGCGAGCCGCCGCTATAGCGACGTTGTAATTGGAACTTTACGATCTTGTTCAAGGTTTTTTCTGATTCAGTGTTACTCTAGGCGGCGTGAAACTGGGTCGTGGCACGTAATTTTCTCGGACGCGCCCCGCCGCGCCACCGAGAACAATACCCAACGCGTTTTTCCGTCGAACGTCTGAGACGCGCCCCGAATGTCAAATAGAACCGTTTGTTTTTCGCTTTATGTGATTGGGGTATATGGAGTTCATCGGAGATAAATTGCCGATTATTTGCCCCTTTCATTGAGATATCTTTATCGAATTATGCGGGGATCGTTTCAGCATAATGTTTATAATAGCCGCAGTGTTTACAGGTGATCTTGATTGACGACATGACGCTACTCTTACCGGAGTGAGTGGTGTATGTGCGCTGACCACACATGGCGTCATCGTTGAAACTATACGCGGCCGCGTAATCAAAACCGCGGCTCGCGTATGTGTAATGCGCCACCGAATACTCCAACCGAACACTCGTCCAACTTCGCACCACGACCGGCAACCACGCCGCCTGTGACAAATAACAATTTACGTAAATTAAAATTTACACACACAGCAACAGCTGAAATGAGGAAAAGAAAAATTACAACAATAGAGATAAATCTATCCCCACAATCTTTTATTTGGTAAAGTTATGATATTCACTCGTAGCCAGAAAAAAACAAACTATAGATTCATGGCAAGAACATTAAAAAAGGGGTCCGATCAGATACGCACCGTCATCATAACTGTACGTACGTGTACAGCGTTTTGACAAATTCAGCGTGCAGCGGTCTACGCCAACGCTACGCAATAGCCATACGTCGGCCGCTACTAAGTAATTGAATTTTCCGGGGTGAGTCTCTGAGCTGTCGCCCCGAGCCGCGTCGTCGGCTGCCCACTAATAACAGGGGCGGACGGATGACACGCCGCCAGTTAGCCCATGTTTTATGAGTACCGGGACATGGTCCGCTACGCCGCCACCCGTTTTAGATACGGACCAGAGTCCATTTTGGAACAATGTGAGCCCTTAACAATTTGGCGCGGATGGCGTCAACCCACGACGGGGGTAAAGCACTGTTAATAATTAAATTAAGCGCGCGTTTCAAGATATAAGATAACAAAGCAACAGATCATATCTGCTCGTTTTGTTACACGCTCCCGTCAAATGTAAACACATCAATATAAATTGAATTTAAATATACCGGAAGCAAACCACCTTACTCTGTTGAATAACAATGTGCGATACCATTTAAATAATTTTCATTCGGGTATTGCTAAAACAATTTGTTCTGAATAAATATTGTACGTGATACAGTATTGGATCGCTTCGATTTTGTTTACGTTACATTGACTTTTGCCTATTGAAATATTATAACGACACTTATTATGTAGCTTAGGCAGGAAATCAATTTGGGAGAGTGCATTTACGCTCCCAAATTGAGTGAACCTAAGCTTGTAACTATTAAAGCTCAGTCGGCACCTCAAAAGAAAGTACACTAATCTGACCCTGAAAGAGTACTAAACATCAGGCATCTAAATTATTAAGCGGCATATTTGCTCTTATGTAGGAGTCCCTATACGCACGGGTGGTCGTTCTACGCTTTATTGCTGTTACATACTTAATAGTAACCCTCTAACTTAATTATGCGGCGGGCACCGCAGCCGGGTGCGCGCGGCGTCGCGGCGAGAGGGTTACTCGTCCTTGTCCGTGTTACCATAAGGCCCCAGTAACACGATTAATTTATTTGTTGTCGTATATTCAGAGCTCGCAATAATTAGATCATGCATTTCGGTTCCTGTTTGCTAAAGAATCAAGAGTTTATTCAACTTGAAATTGAAATGGTCAAAATATAATTCACCAATCAAATGTTACCATTTGTTCAGTAACGCTATTACACTGTGTTATGTATCGGTCCCCTGATTTTTCCTGTCGATTACCCTCAATGTTTCCCTTAACATTTCAAGCAATTAACGTCAATTTTCTTGTCGATGGTTTCCGAATATTTCATTCGCTCAGATAACTGTAATGAACGTCGATTCCAATGACTGTCACGTCGAGCACTGTTATTTTTTTGAATTGCAAATAAGGGGCGCTACGTCATAAAGTTATAGGTTCTTCTTTAAATCACCTCATCTTGTAGTCCAAGTGGGATAGGTATTGAGTTGAGTATTTCAGGCATTTTTAATATTCTTCACCTGGAAAATTGGAATACTTATGGGTGAACCGTGACTGCTTATATCAAAGGCTCTGCTTGAGAGTGGAAAGAAGAATGGCGGCCACAGAGATTGGATTACTATCATAATTATTTTTTTTCATAAAAAGCAAGTTTCACCTTGTCCGTTCTGTCTGTCCGCGGCTTAGCACAGAGACTCTTAGTACTAGAAAGCTGTTATTTGGCATGGTTAGATTATAGTATAACCATGCCATTATATTTATTATTAGTTATAATAGTTATAGTTATACTATTACAATGGTTATAATCACGCCGACGTTCTAAACGTAAAGTGGGGATGTTTTTACGAAATATTAAGCTTCAAAGTACCAATTTTTGTTAGTCAAGTGTGTCCCCCCCCCCCCCTGTCAGCTATATGGTTAGTTCTGGATATGTGAAAAAATTCACGGCAGTAGTAAATGCATATAAAGAAATTAAAAGAAAAACTATAGTAATAATATAATAACTACAAATAATTAGATGTAAGCACTTTTGTATCTCATTCTACGTGAACTGTTATAGTTCCTATGAGAAATAAATTCTTTAACTATCACAGCTTAGTAGGCTCTACAAGTTAACGAGTAATAATCGACCAACTAACATTTGCAGTTGCATAAACATATTCTCCCATACATTCCATGTTTTTCAACTACAATGTTAAGTTTGTTGTTGGGATAAATTCACTCTCACCTGAAAGTCCCCACAGAGACAGGACAGGTGCGTGCCATCACCAGCTACCAGGGCAACATGGTCGTGGTAGTAGAGAGCCGTGTTCGACCTGCACTCACACCCCGCGTCCCCGCATGCGGTGCGGCAACCCCCCGCCCCCGCTGTGCCCGTCGGCTCCGCGCTCCACATTCTCTCCAGACGCTGGATCTAAGGGTAATCATGACCGCTTTAGATTAATCACAAAAAAATCTCCGACATGGATGAATGTGGGGTACATTCAACAAATTCCATTTTGTGCTTAAAAATAACCTCCTAAATGTGACCGACGTACTCTGGGCAGTCAAGCTCGCTAACCAACCATGTTGTCAAGTTAATCTTTTAATCAGGACCAGCAGGTCATTAGCTCATTCTATTATCATATAGCTTGTGGCGACCTGAGAGAATATGTTGGTATCCGATGCTTCAGACCAGGGATGTTGCAGCGGATGTAGTTTTTTTAACATCCGCGGATGCGAATACGTATGCGAATTTTGGTAGCTCACATGCGCAGAAGCGGATGCAGATCTCACGTTTTTTTAAGGGATTCATCAAGGTGTCAAAGCAAAATTGAAAATTTCTTACGATTTTGCATATTGGAGCGCTGTTTCGTCGTATCTAGTACCATAATTTAATTCGCGACAATCATAATAAAATAATTACTTAATCGCTCAAAATCTAAACCAAGCTCTAAATCGTGACAATTATTGAAAATGTGACGATTTAGAGCTATTTTGATGATTTAGATGATTATAATTTCCATTTTGTTGATAATGTTTTTTCTTATATTCACCTTTTTCCACCCAATTCTGCCTCCGCAATGATTAATGCGGATGCGAAGGGCTAAATAAATTGTGGATACGAATGTGAATATCCACAACATCTTTGATTTAGACAATATAATAAGTTTACCTATACAATCTACAACCTGTAATTAAAAGAGGCGGGAGCTGTTGAGAGGATTTTTGAAATCAGAAAATTGACTGAAAAAGTGACACTGAAAAATAACATTTCAGCCACAGCAAAATGCGGAATCAACTGTCTGCCACAATAAAATCTGCAGCAATAAAAAACATTTTATACAGATCACAGTAGAATGTTACGAAATAAAACTTTCGACCAATATTTTATAATATTTGTACAATTTATTGTGCAAGCTGTCTTTTCCGTCTGGCATTTGCGGACGAAATTTCCTTCTAGACAATAACAAATGGACTACGTAAAAAAATTGGAAAATGACACAAAATGGTCTCCGTAAATAAAATGTCAAAGACACGACTGATGATCGATATAGTATAGCCACTACAACAAAGTCTCGTTATAAAAGTTTTCTCCACAAAACGCAATGCACGGTTATGTAGGCTGATTCGAAGTTATTCGCTATTCATCAGTCCTATTGTCACTGACGTGCGTCCTAGCTTCGACGAAATGGTAACTTGAGTCGCAAGCACTAAAAACGTTAATGAGTGGCTAATCTGATCACCACTTGACTGCCCAGGGTGCACCACTACAGCATCGGTAAACCTAATTTGTAACATAGTCAGATTAGTCTGTCTACTTACTTCAATAGTCACGCTCTGGTTCGCAGCGGGTATGAACCGATGCGTGCAGAGCAGTCGCTCCTCGATGTTCCAGAAGATGTGATGGTGTGAGGGTGCTGATACTCCTCCGTGGGCAGGAGATGACAGCCCGTAGTGCGTCGCTGCGCATGTGGCATCTGGAGATGCCGTTCCTTCGTGTTGTTCTGCACCAAAAATTACAGATTATTGAAAAAAAATAACTTCTATTTTCTAACCAATTTCAACCAACTGGGACTTTACAGAATAAAAGTTAAGGATGTTTTGATATCAAGTATCAAATCGCTTACAATTACATTATTTTTATTCAAGCAAGCGAAAGTAACGTGGCAATATATTTTCCATACGTCATGTTTTTTTCCTCTCACCCGTCATTGTGTATGTCGCACATACATATAGAAGACACTTCACATAAACATTCACATTACCCTTACTAAGCACCAGTAGGATTTAGCCTCTGAATATTATTTTGTCTGGCGCTTTTCTTTTTCACTTTCCTTAAGTCATCAAATATCATTGTTTATGTCTTGTTGTGAAAGCGAAAATATTATTATCCTTTCATGTTTTGCTTCTGATATTTCTGGTCGTATCTAGTGTTGTTTACTCACCGTCATGAAATGCGAAGGCTCCGTCAACAAATTCTTCTTCGTCTGTAGTTTGTTGGCTCGCTCTTCGGACTAGGATTGTCAAGTTAGCACCTTTGGACGTCACTGCCTGACGTATTAGGAACCGGCCCGAGGGATCCCTGGCCTCCCTCACGGCTGGTCCACATACCCTGAGAAGAGCTCGGTCCCCACGTTCAGACCTATCTCTTTCTCCTCTTCCCCCAAATTCATGAAGACCTTCTAAGATCTCAATATGAGATCGACAGCTTTGTAACCTGATTTAGAAAATCAATCCAGGCATGAGTATTCAGAAAACTTTGAAGAAAAATAATTAGGTACCTATATTACTGGAGCTTGTCAAACAAACAAGGGACAAGAAAGTCCTAATTGGATGCGCTTACAGAAGAAAAATGAACAAGGAAAACCCTCAACAAAAACATTTATTGAACATTCGAAATTAAATTCACGAATCATAAATTTATGATTTCTTCTGGCGGGTATATCAATCAATTGCACTCCGGGAAGTAGGCGGCCCAAATAGACAGTTTGGGACTCAAGATAGATACTGAGTCGCCATTCAGTTGTCTTAGAGAAAATGCCTACTAAAGTGACCAAACATGATTCACGCTATGCACATAGATGTAATAGCTTGGTGCATTTTATACAGTGATGTAAATCGATGCAGGGAGCTAGCTAGGCATCTACGAAACGGAAACATGGTCTGACCCGGTGAACCGGAGAAAATACTGTTGAACTACTATTGAATGTTGAACTAAATTTACCGTAGATTTAGATTCTAACGCGTCTGTTAGTCAGTACTTCGATCTCATGCTCGTTTGTAACTCGATAAGGTTTTAATTAAGGGTCATGTGTGAGTGCGATTATTTCAAATTCCAGTATTTTGAATCTCCTTTAATGAGGACCGTGCTGTCACAAGCAAGGAAGGTCGCAATACATTTACAAAATTTATGGATAGTAATATAAATTCATCCAAATTCCTTCCGCTCTATTAAACTGATGGAGGGCCAACACCATGATAAGCATTAGAACTCGCCCTAACTGTAATAGGGGACATAAAGGAGGAGCGAACTCCTTAATTTGTGGAGCACTTACCTTAAATTATAATTAAATAGTGATACTTGGACGATATCGGTGGGCGCTCCGACTAGGTGTATGACACACTGGGAGCGCCACGGGCCGGCCCGGGAGTCGAAGTGTCCGGAGCGGGCGCCACCCGGCCCGTAGCCCCGGACGGTGGCGCCGCAGCCCACCCGCGCCCCGCTCCCCCCGGACACTTCATTTGTCATCCCGCTACTATCTACTGGTATCCTATCCGCTAAGAAATAATGAAAAAAACATATTTGTAGACATGTTTTGTAAATGTAAAGAAACACAATGGCTAGCTTAGTTTTTGCTCCGTTTCGTTATACAAAGAATAGGTTTAATTCTTCTATGACAATATAATTTACTGTCCAAACGGAAAAACAGGGTAATACGAGAACAGAAATAAAACATAAAAATGACGTACAGAATTTAACTAGCCAGCACAATAGATAGGACCAACGGATGGAAATAGCTTATTGCGGCTTTTAAAATGAACAACAAAACGCATTTTTTTTATTCAGTGTTGTAGCTGAGTTTTATTATTATCAACCCTTCCTTTCAGTTGGAATTTATGGACTGACTGTGGAGGTAATGCAATATACTTTTCAAGGTAATTTATAAGGAGCTACTCTACTGTTATACCACTTCTAGTTTAATGGAATGGTTGTCCACGTAATCATTTATTTCAATTTTAATAAAACGGATCTTAAGTAAAACCTCAAGTCAATTTTATCACATGAAAAAAATAAAACCGACTTCCAAAAAAAACACTACAAAGTGAAAAATAACTTTGATTTCGGAAGTTGGTGTCTTTGGGGTTTTATTTTCGTTTTTTTTGCCACCGACTTCCGAAATCAAAGTTATTTTTCACTTTGTAGTGTTTTTTTTGGAAGTCGGTTTTATTTTTTGTGAAAAAGTTTTTATTTTTCACTTTTTAGTTGTGGTACCTACACAAAACCCCCACAAAAATTTGAATACCCATTACCTGCTATGTAAATTACAGTGACAGGAACTATTAGAATATCATCCACATATACTAGATGGGAAAAATACGTATTATTGAAGCTAACTCAAAAACCCCTCATCAGATCTTGACCAAATTTATATGGGACCACTTCTGAAGTATGCCCTACCAAACAAAAAAAGAATCATCAAAATCAATTCATAATTGGCGGAGTAATAGCGTAACAAACATACAAAAAAAAAAAAAAAAACATACAACCGAATTGAGAACCTCCTCCTTTTTGAAGTCGGTTGAAAAAGGAGGATAGTGTCTATTTCCTTGACATCATACTCCTCGTAAGTACTAAATTGCTTATAATCTCAGTATGTTAAATGTATTCATGGGAAACAAAAGTTGCAAAACATTGATTCCGCAACATGTGTTTATGTTGCAGTAAACACGTTGCTCGCAACATTTCATACATATACACATAATGTTGCTGCAGCAATGTTAACACAACTTTTGTTTACCGTGGACACTGGTTGTATATTTACCATGTTGTATATGATGAGTCAGTGCAGCCAGGGGCGGTGAGGCAGGAACCACGGTGGGTGGCGAGCCACTGCTGTCGATCCCCTCAATAAACTCCAGCTTGGCTATAAATCCGTTGTAGTCGTACGGCGGTACTAATGGCCCGGAACTGAACACAGGTAACGTCATGTTTAAGAAAGCTTCGCATGTATGTACAAGGAATAAATAAATAGTTGTAGTGTCTGTTTGATGTAACCTGTTTGGACTTTTATGACATAATATAGTGAGCATTATAAGAAAGATTCAACAATAATACAATCAATTTTAACGACTTTTCATAATTTTTTACCCAACTACGGCGTAGCAAAAGGAGGGTTATGATTATGACCAATCTATACATATGTTCATGTTCCCTCATACATTCTAAACTACTTATCATAACTTGAGAAAGCGTCTTGATTGCCCGCTGGTTATAGTATATATATATATACGAGTATACAGGTGGTCATTTCGAAAACTTACTAAATAAATTAAAGGATATGTAAACAATGCATTTTATTAATTTTATACGTCATGTTTCATAGTAAAATTTACTGCTTAAGACCTACACAATCGATATCTAAATAGAAATAGTGTTAATTTTATTTTTCAAAATGTCCGGGTTCGATTCCCGAGCTGAGTACAAGTTTATTTTTAAATGTATGAATGCAGTTTTTCTTGTTCATAAAATCGATGACATTGTACCTAAGAAGAGATCTTCGTATGTCTTTTAGTTTCAGACTTTCCCATACTGACCGATCTAAATGTGCCAACCTGTATATATAAAATGTTAAATGTTAAACAAGAAACCAACAGTATAAAATGTTTTAACGAGAAACGAATTAGGGCTTAGATCTCGTGTTGAGATATAAATAAAGACCTTTTGATAATCGTAGCAATGAAATTACTTTTGAGCCCAAAATAGGAATGAAACAATTACTATTAAAATAACGTAACACGTAACATGACATCACGCCGTTATTCCCCGAAGTATTGGGCAGAGGTCTACCTATAGTACACCCACATTTCGCCAGTTATGTTTAAGTTCCATGTAATAGGGGGCGAGTCTATTGCCACTAACCGGGAACAAATCCAGACTCCCGGCTACTACTGAGAAATTCCAGATGGAAAAACCCAATAATACTTTGCTCGACCCAGGAATCGAACCCAGGACCTCATGCTGAGCATGAGGTCCTGGGTTCGATTCTAGGGTCCAGTAGCGCAACCACCACGACCACTAGACCAACGAGTCAATTATCAAAATAGCCTTTTGAAAAACAAATATAGATTACCGTAATGGTCGGTATAACGGGATCTTTTGTGATTTTAAGCTCTTTAGTGATCAAAAGTAAGTAGGCAAATTATATAATTTCCAACATTTACTTTAAATGTGATCAATTTCAACTTGCTGGTTACGCTACCTCAATTTGGTGTGTTCTAGCCATTTTACACGACTGACATAAACACCTTATTTATCCATCAACCTGACTTCGCTAATATTGCTTTAGCAAAATACAAGCTTATTCCCCAACTTAAAATTAACTGCATATTCTAAGTGTTATTCAAAGCTTACTTACTTGAATTCCAACAAGAGATTTGGTCCAGGATGTTCAAGCGTAGCCGTGCGCTCAGAGCATAGGGTGCCGAGCAGCGAGGCAGAGGGTGAGCTACCCGCCCGTAACGTCAGATAATCCGTGGTACAGTGACTGCGGAAACGATATTGTTTTACTGCATAGCTTATGAATGGATTATACGGGCTCCGTTTTGAAGATTGTATTTACGGAATTTCGACTTATTTCTCCGTTCTACGGATTTTCGGTGTGGTTTAGGTAATACCGGATTTGTCGGTATACAAATAGTTGGATTTGTATCGTTCTTTTCGCTTTTAATAACATAACATCACGCCTTGTTTCCCCGAAGGCTTTAATTAAGGAGGTAAAATCAAGTTTCTTTCACTGCGTTTCGCCAATCGCTTAACTACTGCGCCAACCGTGCGCGCAATGTAACTTATGCTTTTCAAAACAAAATCACATCGTAATTCTGTATAATATCATTATGATCACAAATTCAGAGTCAAAGAGACGTTAGATACAAACAGCTAGAGCAACACTAAACTAACCTTACATAATTCGAAGACTACGAATACTTCCTTCATAGAACCCTAAACTCCCCCTGTGAATGCAAGTCATTGACGATGAGTCGTCCTCATAAATTAATATTTGATTGTATCTTAATAATGTCACTAAAGAGACGAGATACGAGCTAATGTTACATACATAAATGATCTTCAAAGACTACAGTTACTACCAAGAAACGTGCAGGACCCTTATAAAGTCCCCTCACTTCTGTGAATACGTCTCATTGACGCATAGGTAAACTAAAGTGCCTCCGGAGCTACATCTGTGTTTCCAGTGTAAGCTGAAACAATCTTTGCTATGAAAATTGAGCTTTTCGTGGTATTTGGTCGGATTTGTTGGAATACGGAAAGCTAAGACATTTTGTTTGTGTACTGACAAAGATTTACTTTTACCGTCGCTATTTTCATATTCTATGTATTTATACGTAGATGTTTACAAGAAACTAAATTAAAGGTAACAAATAATAGATTTAATAAGAACAGGCAAGCTTATAAGCTGTCTAAATACAATTTCATGTTTGTTTTAAACCATAAAAGGTTTGTAAAGTTATAAGTTCCTGAAAAAATATGACACATGTTCGAGTAAAAAGAGTTTTACGAGATAAATAGTACAACGTTTGATAGGAAGAAACGAACTAACGTACCTTGCACTGAAAGAGCGTGGTTCTAGAAATGTTCTGAAACTTGAATGATAACATCTTTACACTGAACTCGTGATTGCTAGATGTGCTATTACATTATTTTGTTGCGTTTCATTTAGGTTATAGAAGAAGAAGAAAATATAGGGCATGCTATTTTCACTTAGAGCCAGGTAAAGTTAATGAACTAAATGAGATTAAAAGCGGGACTGAGATTTGTATGAAAAACCTTATTCCATCGATTAAGAAGCTTGTAACTTGGGAAAAATAACTACAAAAAATAAAAACAAAAAAAAGGTTAAGGGATCGTAATAAAAACTACAATTGAAAGGATAGTTTTGGTTAAAGTTCATGAACCCCTTGTAACTAAGAAATCCGCGCGAACGAATTCGCGGATGAAGTGCTAGCTACAGATAACATTTATACTCTGGATCTATTAATATTTATTTACTGGCTTGATTTCCGTACGTGTTTTTCGGGTGACCACTGAAAATCAGCGCTGTGCTGTGGGTCCCCCATAGCACAGCATTAAGCTGAGTGGAAGCCTTCTTGTCACAGTCATGACGTGCAGCTGCCGAATATGTGTAATGTTTATATTGCTTTTTTTGGAATGCACGTGTTTTTGTGACAAATAAACCTATTTTTCTCTCTTTCTTTCTTTCAGATAGTGCAATCCACGACGACGCGCCCCACTCCGCGATTACTGTACTGTTAGCTGTACTTACTAGTACAAAGCGGAGCGGAGTGGGGCGCGTCGTCGTGGATTGCACTATCTATAGGTACTAATACTAACTGCTTCTTAGGGTACACAAAAGAAACTACTAAGAACCCATACTATTATCATGTCTGCAGATAGTCACGTTGTTGGGGTAATGAGTACCATTTCCTCAATAGGTTATAAGTAATGCTCTGCCCACTAAAGCAATGCCATCTCCTTGAGAGTAATAGGCAGGAAAATATTATAAGGAAAAACATTTTCTATCTGACCTTTGCAACAGAACTGGACATCATATTTTGGGACTACACAAATACACATTTACCTACTCTACTTATATCTACCTACTGTTTTCGTGCCATCT
>OY970792.1:11858092-11907538 GCA_963853775.1 Xanthia togata | reverse complement strand
GGAATGACATGGAAGTACGCGTCTCAGATGGAACTAGTATGTACTACCGTAGTACATACTATTTCCATGGTATTATTGTATTGTAGTCTGTGAATAAAATGTACTCTGTGGCCAGCCGTATCAACCGTTTCAAGTTTGTTTTTGTTTTGTGGACTGTATTTGTATTGCTTGGCTACATAAATTCTATTATAATTATTCATAATGTTCCAGTTGTCTATTTAACTTCCGCAAATTCATTGGGACTGTAATACGGTCTGTTTAGTGAAATATTTGGGATATACGAACATTATAAAAATAAAAATGGTAAAGAATGATTGTTGCAATAATAATATGCTGTTCATTTTGTAGACTTGCAAATCTTTATCTTTCGCTAATTAATCAATTTCTCAAATTTTGTTTAGGAAGGGGCGTATAGGGACAAATACTCGTTTATTGGAGAATGGTATGATAATCAAGCCAGCCTTATTCGCCGGTATAATGTGTTTTATTATCCTACTGATGATACACTTGAGATGTTTGATTTAAGAACTCGTAAAACTTTTGTGAGGCGGGTCAAAATAAATGGCATCACTTTAGAAAGTTTTTATATTGGGTGCACGCTTTACATTTTGGGTCGCCTCATAAAAATTGTGGATTTTGCCTGTGAAGACACAAGAAAGAAATTGTACAAAGATATTGAGATGTAAGTAAATTATGTATGTCTATTCTGAACACTTTTAGGAACCCCTGAATCAAACTAGTTACTCTACCATACCATGTGAATAAATTTTTCCCTTGGATTACACTTTGAGGATTCATTAGATTCTATGGAATTATAGTAATTAGAAGCTTATTGTGTTGTGTATTTTTTTCAGAACATTTTTATTAATTAAACCAGTGCCTACTAAGATCGCCGGCAAAATCCTGACTCACTGCCATAATCATGGACTCCGTCTTTCTAAGATGAAGAAAGCATGTCTCACACCTCATGATATTGATAATATATATCGGGCACGATTAACAGACCCTTCTTATCCGTAAGTTGTCAACCTGGAATTAACACAAGTATATAAAAACATTCATAATTTTAATTAAAGTAAGGCCATTTTAATAGGTAACGTTTGACAATTCATCAAAATTGAACAACGTAACCTTGTAGCGCCAGGCATAAAATAGTATATTTTTTTGTTTTGTTAGAACTGCACAATTGCTTAACTTTTTTCAATTACGATTACATATTTATTGTAATAATGACAAGTAGACATACAAGTAATTTTACGATTTGCTTTCACTAAACTGACAGACGTCAAATGTTACCTATTAAAATGGCCTTACTTTAAGATATCTGATGGTGTTGTTTTGACAATTTATTAACTCAGTAGTGGTACGTAAAAACTTTTTTTTTTCTCCTTTTATTTCTATTTACAATCGGCTTCAGACCATAAGCGAATTTGTTCCATGTCAAATGGCGTTGTGGTGGAGCAGCCAGTGCTGCGCCTCGCATTTATAGAAGGTGGTTCCTCTTCAGCCTTTTTACCACCGCTGTCGTGTTTAACAATTCCGTAACTAGTAGGTTTGGATGCATGTTTAGGCGTGCCTTGTGTTGTTTTTTGTATCGCTCGATTTCAGCGTTTACTGATGGCATTTGTAGATAGTCGTGGATTTCGTCGTTCCTAGCGAACGAAGGTGCATATGCTATAGATCTTAGGATGCCATTTTGAACTTTTTGCAGGCAGAGTATGTTGGTTTTGCTGGCAATGGCCCACAATTGGATCCCGTAGGTCTATATTGGCTTAAGGACCGAGTTATAGATGAGGAGTTTGTTGTCTACAGAGAGCACAGAGTTTCTTCCCATGAGCCAATACAGGTTGCAGAACTTGTGGTTTATCTCGTCCCTTTTATTTTTAATGTGATGCTTCCAAGTTAGGCGTCTATCCAAGTGGAAGCCAAGATACTTTACACAATTTGTGTGTGGTAGGGTATCAGGACCAAGTCTAACAGGAGGGGTGTTTCCGTGCCTGAGCGTGAAGGTGTTATGGTGAGACTTGGATGCACTGGCACGAATCCGCCACTTACAGAGCCATTTGTGAGTTTTGGCTAGCTGTTTCTGGAGTCTATTGCTAGCCATTTCTGGGTTATCATCAACTGGTAAATAGGCTATGTCGTCGGCATATGATGCTATTGTTCCAATGTCCAGATCTGATGTAAATATGTTATACAAGACTGGGTCAAGGACAGATCCCTGTGGTACACCAGCTTTCACTTCAAACAATCTTGATCTTGCTTCGCCCTGTTTGACCTGAAAGTAGCGCTCGGATAAATACGACTGGATGAGTAGGAACATTGAGTGCGGAAGTTTATCCTTCGCTTTAGCCAGCAATCCTTTGTGCCAGACACGGTCAAAAGCTTGTTGTACATCAAGAAATGCCGCTGAGTAACTGTTACTTTTTACATTCAAAAGCCAGTCTTCCTGTTTGGTAAACTCTGTAAACCTGTTCTATTGTTGAGTGAGATTTCCGAAAGCCAAACTGGTGAGACGGAACAACACCATTGGTGTCTATGCACGGTTTTAGTGTTATGTTCGAAAGATTGCGTTAAACAAACTAGCTAGAAAAGAAATGCATTTTCTGGGAAGATTTTTAAGTATGGAAGGCGTGATCAGTTCGAATCCCGGGGATTTTCTCGACTTAAGCAGTCTGATTTCCTTCTCTATTTCCTAGGTGTTGTTGGTTTGACTGTGAGCCTGATTTCCCACTCTAGTCAAATTGGTAACATTTTTGTAACTCATGGTGGTAATGAATGTCTTACAATGGCAACAATTTTCCAAATATCAGATGACATTTTGACATATTTTGAAAATAATTAAAAAGTTGGGGGTGGGTTGAAAAAAACTTTGGAAACTTAGATTGTCACTTTCGTTTTCGATCACTGGTTTTTGTTTGACATCACTTATTATTTAAAGCTACAAACGATTGTTCATAGTGTTCACAGTTAAAAGTTCACTTTAATAATATTTTTAGGTATAAACTCGCGGTCTTAACACACGAAAGTCACTTAGTTCTCCAACAGCGCGCCTACGCGTGTCGACAGTTGACGTACACTCGCACGCAAAAACCTGTCATTCATTCCAGAGCATTAGAGGTTTTTAATGAAATCTGACACCAACCGAAGATTATCCCTGTAGGCACTATGCGAGTGCACCTAAGGATAACCCCTGGTTGGTGTAGGACTATTGCAGGATATGGAAACAAAGATATTGGATTATGGGTTAAGGTGGCTTAAGTGAACTCGTTATCTAGAACTGTGGAATGACTAAGGCTCCTGACCAATGTTTTATATAAAATACAGATAAAATGGCAGGGGTGACTTGCACACTCAATAATGGGCTCCCGATATCAGTCACAAGGGGCAGGGGCAACATGTCTTGAGGTGCTTATGAGGAGTTGAGAGGGTGTTGGGTTTAGAAACGTGCCGCCTTGCTAGAAAGAATGTGATGTTATTTGGGGGTTCTAGTGTGTTTATTGAGCCCTCCACAACAATATTTTTTTGCTGCATTCGCAGTTTTTTTAATAGTGTTATTTTTTAGGTTAGGAGCGTAAATATTTTCTCCACTACTATAGACATCTAAAAAAAATAAAAAAAAATAAAAAAATACTTATTTACGGATGCAAGAGCGTACCAAGCGAGCTTGAGCCATGGGGTACCCCGGCTCGGACAGCTAAGGTTCAGGGAGGATTACGTCATCCCCTTCGAACCTAACCTGTCTGAGTTGGGGTGCCCCAAGTCCCGACACATCTCGACTTTGTAATATGGGAATGAGAACTTAGGATGCGAGGGGGTCCAAACGCCTGCCGGAGGCTATACGCGGGGGTCGTGCGGTCCATGGCCCTTTACGGGGCACCGGTGTGGGCGCGATCTTTGAGGCGGCGGCCAGCCCGCCGGTTGAACGCGTCCCAGAGGGTCATGACCCGGCTGGTCCGGGGATACCTCACGGTCTCCGGTGAGGCGGCGAGCCTCCTTGCCGGATTGCTGCCATGGGATCTGGAGGCAAAAGCCTCTCGCATATTTGGGAGTGGTGTGAGGAGGCGAAACGCCGGGGCTTAACTCCGATGCCGTGGGAAATAGCGGCACAGCGGACAGAGCTCCGGCGGTATCTCATGGCGTCATGGAGAGTGCCATTGTCGCAACACAGTGCTGGGCACGCCACTATTTCGGCGATAAGTCCCCTCTTTGAGGAGTGGCTAGAGAGGCGCCACGGCGTCCTCACCTTCCTCCTGACGCAGGTCCTCACCGGACACGGCTGTTTCGGGAGGTTCCTGTTCGGTATCGGGCGGGAGGAAACGCCCGGGTGTCATCACTGTGTGGATCGCCCGGAGGACAGGGTGGTTGGGCAGAGCACCGCCGTGTCCTCGTGGAGGCGATCGGCGGCGGGGATCTCTCTGGTCCAGGCCATGGTACGGAGCGAGAGGGCATGGGAGGCCGTCACCTCCTTCTGCGAAGCAGTAATGCTCGCGAAGGAGGAGGCGGAAAGCGGGAGGGAGAGGCAAAATTCGCGCCCTCATGCCCCTAGCCGCCGCAATAGGAGACGCCCTGGGCGTCGGGAATCCATAGCCGATTACCGGCCACCGTAGGCGCGGGCTTGCGGGGGGTGAGCAATGGGTAGCTCGCCGTCCGGTAAGGAAGAGGCCCGGGTCGACGGTGCGTTGTGTTCCAACCGTGCCTCAAAGAGATGTCAGCAAGTGAAGGGGTCCGATGGGACCATTGCCTGCCGGGGTTGCGGGAAAGTCTGAAAGGGATACCGTGGCCCCCTGGCATTGTACAGGCAACAGAAGGAACACGGGTGGGTTTTAGCCAGTAAGAGTCTGACACGCCCTCCACCCAGAGCGGGAGAAGTCATTTGAGGATTTCCCACCCAAAAAAAAAAAAAAAGGCTAGGACTCGGACAGGTTAGGTTTGAAGGGGGTGACTGGGGCTCAAGTGAGCGAACAAAGCGAGCAAATGAGCCCCCATCATCTCTTTCGTGCTAGGTTCCTTTAAACCCAGCAGACAGAAATAGGAGCCGTCGACTACGCCTTATTTAAAAAATGTTATATTTAATTACCTTAAACATTCATGTGTATAACAAGTTAGGTACCTAATTCACTTAAGGAACTTCCCATCCCCATGTTCAAGAAAAAGCTGACAAGTTGGCTATTAGATAATTGCTTTTATGACATTGGCGAATAATTATATGGAAGGAATATAGTAAAAATCCAAGATGACATAGACTTAACTTTGACATTTTAAAGTAACAATTACCTAATTATATGAATACTATTTCACATTGGACTTATAAATCACAAATCTTAAAATGAATATTGTACTTAGTTAAGAATGACAATTGAATATTTGTACACCATATACTTTGTGGTAGAATGTATAGAACTAACAAAAATATTTTAACACCATACTATGTAAAACTACATTCTTACAAATAAATAAAATTCTAATTCTAAACTTAACATTATAAGGGTTCCGCACCTCAAAACGAAAAAAATGGAACCCTTATAGGATCACTCGGGTGTCTGCCTGGCTGGCTGTCTGTCTGGCCGTCTGTCTGTCTGGCCGTCTGTCTGTCTGTCAGTCTGTTCTTCTATCACAGCCAATTTGCTCCAAATCTACTGGACCAATTTATTTGAAATTTGGTACCTACACATGGATCACAGAAATTCATATGTGTAGGTACCTTTGTAACGTGTAACGTAAATAAATTAATTTTGAATACCATAACTCAGACTTATAGTCACTTGGGGGTTGGGGGAGGGGTGGTTAAAAGTTAAAAGTTTTGTAAACTGCACCGTGTAACATATCAAACGAATGGGCTTGTTGTGAGGATAATTTTCTTTTTTGGAATTACAAAATTAATATTTTCAGTTACTATAGGGTTATCCGAATTTCACTGTTTTAGAATCAATTTTAAATGGTCAAATTAGTTTATTTATGTCATATGAAAAAAATATCTGTCATAGATACGTCCTTGTTTGAGGGAAATATAAGGTTGAAAAAACGATAAATTGTAATTTGCTCGATCAAAAAAAAATCCGAAACACTGTCATTTCAAAACCATTTTTCGTTTCATTTCCTAATTACAGCATAAAATAATATGAAAATTGCATGTATGATGAGGTAATCGTATTTTAGAGGGATTTTAACGGTTGGATTTTTGAGTTTAATAGTTTTTTTTTAAATGAACCAAAATAGCTCGCGCTCAGAGTCCTGCGGGACATCATCGAGGGTGGTCTTTTCATATTTTTTTTTAAATACGCTCTCTCTGCAGGGTTAAAAAAAAAACAAATAAAAGAACACATTAGATATGAAATTGCGACAGCTCAGAACAAATATTTTGTAATTTTAAAATAGTTTTAATTCATAATATTGATTTCGAAAGTGACTTTTTCTAGGAAGTGTATAGAGTGCCGCTGGCGGCACTTTATCCGTATCGGATAAAGTGCCGCAATCTGCGGCATACTAGTAGCACTGCCTCGGCCCGGTTAAATTGCCGTAAGCATTGCATTGTCATTTTCACTGTCACTTGTTATTTTGTTTGATTGTTGAGGTTAGCTCGCCGCCCTTTGTATTGACTGATCGTATTTGTTTTAGATAATTTATAATTTTGATAATAAAAAAATTAAATTAATATAACAGAAGTCACAGTCACGAAGTACATTGACTGAATTTACGAAAAATTAAGTAGCAAATTAAAATGGCTGAAAGTTTAGATAGGTTCGGTTAGGTTAGAACTGTGACCACCATAGATATCCAGAGATATGCGTTCATTGCGGAATAGTAAGGAATCCTAGTGCGACCGCTTATCTCCCACCAAAATAATTACAACATTAGCAAATAGTGTACTTACGACATACACTTAAAATTTGAACTCGCACACTAAGATGAAAGCAGCTACACTAAATCAATTTCTAATAGCACACAAACATAGAATGGGCGGGGCTTTCACTTGTAAACACTTGCTATTTGCGAACATTCAATGCACACGCATGCAATTAGGGAGTCGAAAGCGATGGTCGATATTTTTTATTGATATTTATTTTAGCACATTCTTGTATTATTATTATTTATTATAACTTCGTTTAATTTTCTTTATATAATTTATTTTGTTTTTATATACCTATCCGAAAATATGGGTTATTTTTACTAAAATAAAATGAGTTTTTTTTTTTAATATTGTATTACCGGGTAAAGGGAACCCTCTCTGTTAAATATTATGCTATGCACGAGTAACTGTATTGAAATAACAATGTCTTTATTTGCTTCAAACAAAATTAAATTAATAACAAATTTAACTCATATACTATACATGTAATACGAGAACATAAGCCCAATTTAGCAATGTCGAGGCACCACGTGCCTCCAAGGCATAACCCTCGACATCCGTGGTGACCACAGGGTCCAGTGCCAGGGTCAGTTTAGGCACTAGAGAATGTAATGTTTTGGAAATGTGGTGTTTTACAGCGACCTAACCTCAACAATCAAACAAAATAACAAGTGACAGTGACTCAGTGGCAGTGACAATGGCAATGAAAATCTGACGGCACTTTAGCCGGGCCGAGGCAGTGCCACTAGTATGCCGTTAACGGTACTTTATCCGATAGGGATAGAGTGCCACTAACGGCACTCTATACACTGCCTTTTTTCTATGCGATATGATGACGTATAATTGTCATCTTACAATAGTGTTAGACACATTACAAATTATTACCGATAAAATTATAGTCAAGTGCGAGTCTTATATATAATTTTTATCGTCGTTATTGAAGATTTTGAAGTGAAAACTTCTTTAGCGGTGCACTTTTTTGTGATGGGTAAAAATGTTAAACTCGCGTCAGGACACGTGACCTGATCGAAAATTCGTAAGACGGAGGGGGAGTAGACCGGTGCAAAATTATTCGCTAACCATTCCAAAATATCAAAAATGCACAACGTTAATATTCAAGTTTTCACTTCTGCCGGCACTCCCGGAGTGCAACCCGTTTTTTTTATTCACTGACAGGCAATGCACAACCTAAACCGCTGGGTCTAGAAGCTTGCAATTTTGCACAAGAGTTCCTTTTATAACGAATGAAATGACGACTGATATAATTATTTTCTATCAAAATTACATTTTGCGTGACCGTGAGATACCCAGTAGAACCATTGCAATTTTAAACTTTCACCTTACTACCGCAAAGCCATGTTTATCTGTTTAGTAGTAACTAGTTTCTGTCCACGACTTCATTCGCGTGGAAGTCGTAAGACACCACAATATAGTATACTAAAATAACAGCCACATTTTATAAATCTTCACTGTACACTATGTTTGTACTTTTGGTCTCGGCGACCAAAATATACAGAGTTAGGACTGGTGATGCGGCTGGCTGGCTGGCTGGACTAGCGAGCAAGCAACAGTTATCTGTGTGAGAAGCAGCTCCTCCTGAGGTCGAAACGCGTAGTGTTTTTTTGGGTGGGAAATTATCAAATGACTTTCACCGCTCTGGGTGGAGCGGGAGGGCGTGTCAGACTCTTACTGACTAAAACCCACCCGTGTTCCTTCTGTTGCCTGTGCAATGCCACGGTATCCCTTTCGGACTTTCCCGCAACCCCGGCAGGCAATGGTCTCATCGGACCCCTTCACTTGCTGACATCTCTTTGAGGCGCGCGTGGAACACAACGCGCCGTCGACCCGGGCTTGGTCCTTACCGGACGGCGAGCTACCCATTGTTCAACGTCCGCAAGCCTGCGCCTACGGTGCACAGTGTTCGGAATGATTATATTACGAGCCACTTTGATTTTTATATGAAATTTTTAATTTAAATGTAGGTAGGTACATGTTTGTGGACTTATACGATAAAAACACATATATTACTAAGTATATGTTGTATTTATAGTGTGTGTACATATAAATATAGTCTTTAATTGAAAAAAAGTTTTTTTACGTTTAAGACATTTAAATAGGCGGCCCTGAAAAAGGCCTTTGTCTAGTCGCTGTTTGCCTCTTTATCGGATGAGTGCGTCCTTTCAGGCGCTTCAGGAGCTTTCAATAATTGTAATACTTCTGGCGCTAAAGTACTCGATTTTCTCTTAGGTAATGGTCTGATGTATCATAACGTATCGGGCGGCAGAAGCGAGTGGAGGAAGATCTCGGGTTTTGTCAAAGAATTGTCTCATATTCTGACTGGCTGCTGCTTCCGTCAAATCCCCACTTTGATTTAAGGTAGAATTTGCTGTTTCCATCTTCGATCACTACACCTGCTATTACATCTAGCTGAACTTTAACTAGTCTTTGTGCTGTATGATTAAGCAAACTTTGCAGCTTAACTTCGCCTTTCGTCTCAGTTATTATTATGTCGTTCGGGTAACACTCTTTTCGGGCTTTGAGAACTCTATCATATGATGGGTGAGGGTGTGATATATATCACACCCTCTCTCTTTAGCTCCTCTGCGAATCTGTTTATACTGGTCCACGCTCAGTTTGGAATTTGTTATCAGAGCTAATGCTTCATCGGGAGTATATGGACGTATAAATCTCTGCGTTATTTTCCTTCTTTTAATCATCCGAAGTGATTTAGGTGACGACACAGATACTGCCTTTATAACAGTGGTCATATTCCGCTTACCAATTTTTGTGAAACTTGTCGAGTGGCATAGGCAAGCTCCTCCGGAGAATGGCCCGCCACCAACATCTTCGTCCGGTTTTTCTTTGCTGATGCACTTAAGCCAACAAAATCCATCCTTCGAGCTACAGCAGATCGAGCAAGTGTACATTCAGATTGTCCATCACCTTGATTTTGTACTGACCAAAGCTCTTCTTGCAGCCAGTCGTTGCATTTTAAAACAAACTTCTTTTTGTTCCTGTCAGCACTCCATTTCTTGGTTAGCACAGCAGAAAAGACCTTTATTTTATTTTTAATAACTTCTACTCGATGTCCTGGAATATCTGAAGAGACATAGTCCACCATCCGAGCAACAGAAGATTCCTTATTCGCTTGATTGACCAGTTTATGACGACATAAAAGGTCGAAAAGGTGAAGGCGAGTTATTCCTCGGGTATCACCTAGTAAACGAATAAATTAAATTACTCAAAAGTCGCGGCGAGTCGAATATTAAGACTAGATTCATTCGAAAGCTAGATAAATACTCGAGTTTCACAAAAAAACATATTTATAATTGGCTGGGAAAAAGTTGGAATCTATTAAACTTTTAAACTTTTTTCAAATTTCGTTATTTTTTTCATTTCATAGTTTATTTATTTTCTCATAATACGAATTTATATATGATTAACAAATTGGTGTATATATTACCTGTGGATGTGGAACCCATGATGAAACAATTTTTTTATTAAAAAACTCAAAAACAGTTGTAAGAACAGAGCGTAAACACATGCGATGATTAGCGGCTAACAAAAGCGACTGACCGGTATTGTTATCGCGTGGGATTAGTGCAGTGCTGAGCGGTGAACATTTCCCGGAATCGGAAAATTTGGTGTGGGATGAGTTGTACGACTAATAATGTACCTTAATCACTTGCAAATTTCAATTTATATTGCCATGATGTTTGTACCTAAGGCCCCTCGCCCACGGCGACTTTTTGTAGCGATGCAGTCGCGCGTTTAGCAAACGCGCGACAGCATCTCTTCTAACGCGTGTTAGTCGCATTTGCAACGCGCTACAATAGCGATGCCAACGCGCTACTAACGCGCTAGTGCATCGCGATTGTATCGATACAAACGCGCGACCGCGTCGGATGACATCGGTAGAGAGAACGGAGGGGGGAGGGAGTGTGGCGCGGCGCGTGAGTGGGAACCGGCATCAGTGCAACACAGATACAGTGCGGTCCAGAGAGCGTGCTTTTGTCCGTCACAGGCGCAAAATGGAGTCATTTGACACTGAAACGTTTATTACGGCAATTCAGGAGCGTCCTGTAATATGGGACTCACGTCGGTACGAATTTCCATTGACGTCCAACGAATTTAGGATGGGAGGAGGGTAGGGGGGAGGGGGAGGGAGGGGTACTACCCCCCCTTAAAAGGAATAGTTGCGGAGCCCCCGCCTTTTTGAGTTTTTTTAATTTTTTTATTCTGAGGAAATTTCCCTCATTTTAGGGATTAAAATTAATAATAAGTGTAAAAAACCAGAGGGGACCCCTTGGGGGAACGGACGTTCCCCCCTACAGAAAGGGTTAACCCACTTCATCAAAAAAAAAAAGGAGGGACACTGATTCAGAGGGATTTCTGTATCTATTTTGAAACTGCAACTTCTCCAGCACTGCGGGAAGAGCAGCCTCTACGCCCTTGCGTAACAAACCGCAGGCATCCAATCTCGGCTCCGCAGCTTCGGCTTGTTGGTCACCGAGGCTGCTCTCCCTACGTGCCTCCGGCTCTATAAAAACACTCTAGGGGGACTCGTACCAGGTGGAGTCGGGGTCAATCAATTCTGTTCTTTGACATAAGTTGAACCTACCGAAGCCGGCAAAAGACGGTAAACACTAAACATTATAATTTGAATAGCTCGTAATGAAAATAACGCTGTAATTTAAATATAAACTGTTAAATATATGTGTGCATGAAAGCTATTGAAAATATAATTATTTACGTAAATAAATATGAAATAAAATGGTACCGAACGTATGACAACTTAACCGTAGGTAAAACGAAACGTTCAATGGCGAGAATTCTATATGATCTGTGGTAGGGATTGACATAAATATTGCAAAAATAATTGATTTTAATTTTTTTTTATTCTCAAAAAGTACACGTCGTTGAAATTTTGCGTGAGTGCTTATAATAATGTAACCTTTCTGTAAAAAAAATATCAACCTCCAACTCGTTGGACGGCAATGGAAATGTATGCCCTCACGTCTTCCTGAGTATTCGAATAAGATTGCAAGGTATTTTTGTGTCGTAACTGCATCGCGACCGAATCTCGTTTGCATCGCGACCGAATCGCGTTTGCATCGCGACCGATACGCGTTTGCATCGCGACTGAATCTGCTCCCGTGGGCGCGGGCACACAGCTAGCGACTGCTTCGCGTCTGTATCGATGCTACGCGTGAGAGCATCGCGACTGCATCGCTACAAAAAGTCGCCCGTGGGCGAGGGCCCTAAAGTAGCTCGTAATATAATAATTCCGAACACTGTGCGGTGGCCGGGAATCGGCAATCGATTCCCGACGCTCAGGGCGTCTCCTCCTGCGGCAGCTAGGGAGGGGGGGGGGGGGGGTAGTGATGGATTAATGAATGATGAATGCTCAATTAGCATTTAGCAAATTAAATGTAGTTTCGAAATTCAGTGAAATGCGAAGTGAATTCATCGCTTCGTACTTTTTTATACTATCATACGTCAGAGCGTCGACGTACGCAGCGGTAGCGTACGCTCTCCGTCGCACCCTCGACGGGAAGTCGGGAATACTAAATCTACCTGTTTCGTTTCGTTCGCGAGTGAAATTTATTAGCAGCAGGGCTAACATGACAAGCGCGAGAAAGCTCTTTTTCTCGTTTTGTCAAAATTTGTCTACGATTCTGACGTCATTCTAATCCCTAACATGACCGTAAACGACGGGATATCTCGAAAAAGGCACTTAGACACTTCTATATCTCGCGACGAGAAACCGATGTTGCAAGTTATTAAAAACAAATTATTTTTATGATAGCAACATCGGCTTGAGATTCCGTTTGGACACGGCGGTGCTCTGCCCAAGCTGGGCATACCTCCACCGTATGATCCACGCAGTGATGACACCCGGGCGTTTCCTCCCGCCTTATCCGAAACAGGTAACCTCCCGAAACAGCCGTGTCCGGTGAGGACCTGCGTCAGGCGGAAGGTGAGGACGCCGTGGCGCCTCTCCAGCCACTCCTCAAAGAGGGGACTTATGCGTTGCGACAATCGCACTCTTCATGACGCCATGAGATCCCGTCGGAGCTCTGTCCGCTGTGCCGCGATTTCTCGCGGCATCGGAGTCAAGCACCGGGAAGCGCACAGCCTTCAGTAGCAATTTCCCATTGCTTGCAAAGTTTTTCGTTTTAAGTGAATTATTAAACGCCTGCGTTCCTTCATATAATACCTAATGGCACAACACTGATACACTAACTAACTGATTCTTACAGATTATTCATGACTACCCCGGCTATCACTAAAAATATCCCGTGTGCAGTTTGTACCTACACGGGATTTCTCATTAAAAGTCACCTAACCATAGATTTTTTATTAAAACCATAGAAGACGGAAGAGTCCTAAACTTCATGTTTTTCTGTGTACGTTTTACAACTATCCCATAACACTATAAAAAAAATGTTTCTTTAATTAATAAAATTAATTGATTGTCACAACACAGCACATTAGCCGATAACGATACCGACCCGACATCGACACGATATTGGCGGTCAGATATCGGATACGTTTAGTGCCTGAGCCATTCCGAGAAAAATTGACCCGTGACTAAGGTTTACAAAATGGACACTTAAAATGCCACTAATATTTCACGACACTAAACGCACGTGACGAAATCCCGCTTTACTAACAACAATGACGACAAACCCAGTATTCTTTGTTATTTTAGAGGGAATCATTATTTCATTAAATACGCAGATATATAAAGTATAATTCGCAAATTAAATAATGTTTTAAGAACTTCCCAGTATCACGTTATAACTGTGACTCTAATGGACTTTGCCAGTATACTATTAGTAGTCTTTGAGTGGACTTCTTATTTGATTACCTGTAGTTCGTACGCCGTCACGGTTGCCCGGTGATGGGTAAAAAGAAATGGATGATAACGTTACCATGAAAATAAAATAACTTGTTTTGGTAGTTTTGTACTATTGAAAGCATTACTATTTTAAGCATTATGAAGGACTCGTACAATACAATTTCTAAGAAAACTTCACGGTATAATAGGTTGGGGAAAAAGTTGCTTCGCATTTTTTAAGAAAATTCAAAACATTTTTTAATATTGTTTATTTACATTTAACTAAAGTATGTAGGTACCATTTTGTTCGATAACTTTTTGCCATCTTGTAGGTAGGTACACGATCCCATTGCTATAGACATTTTGGGACTTTTGATCAAAATACCGCGACAAGTGGTTTTGGCAGTCCTCTCGTGATGTTAACCTGACACTGCCTAAGGAATTCTGAACAGACCGAAACAGGTGGAAATCTGAAGGTGCAAGGTCAGGACTATACGGCGGATGCATTAACATCTCCCAGCCAAACTCTTAATTTTTGCAGAGTGACTAAAGATGTGTGAGGTCTAGCGTTATCATGATGAAAAACCACACCCCTTCTGTTGATTAATTCCGGCCGCTTTCTCTCAACTTCTTGCTTTAATCTCATCAGTTGTTCGCAGTAGAGTTCAGAATCGATGGTCCTGCCTGGTGGTAACAGCTCATAATGAATAATGCCCTTCCAATCCCACCACACACACAGCATCACCTTGTTGCGAGTTAACCTGGGTTTCGCCACAGTCTGTGAAGCCTGACCGGCCTTTGACCACGACCTTTTTCGCACGTTCTTATCGGACGTGATCCACTTTTCATCACCATTTATCAGCTTCTTCAAAAATGGTTCGGTTTCATTACGTCGTAACAAAGAATCACAAATGAGTACACGATTCATTAGGTTTCTTTCAGTGAGCTCGTGAGGTACCCAAATATCGAGCTTTTTTGTGTACCCAGTTTTTTTTCAAATGCTAGTAGGTTCAAAAAACAAGTTAATTAAATTATAAGACCTAAACAGATTAAGATTATTTTCAATTTTTAGTTGTGGCACCTACCCCACTGATATTCGAATACCTTGCTATGTAAATAATAGTGACAGGAACTAAATATAACATCATCCACACCACATAGACTAAGTGGAAAAAATACGTATTATTGAAGCTAACTCAAAAACAACCCAAGCAAAGTTAATAAAATTTATATATGGGTCCACCTCTAAGTATGACCTACCAATCGAAAAAAGAATCATCAAAATAATTCATAATTGGCGGAGTAATCGCGTAACAAACATACAAAAAAAACATACCGTCAAATTGAGAACCTCCTCCTTTTTGAATTTTGAAGTCGGTTAAAATGTTATAAATTAACCTCGATTGTCAAATGAAAATCATGTTTTCAGGTGATTTAGAATAGAATTAGAATTTCGAGTTTGATTATTAAAATCATCAAAATTAAAGCAGTCTATTTTTAAGTTTCACTACAACTTTGCAAACATAGGTAACTTAAATAGGCCCCTCTTTTCCATTGGGCACTCTGGGCAACTGCCCATTCAAAGAAGGGGGCTTACGTAAAAAAAAAAAAAAAACTGCAGCCGCCGCACAGTGGTCAGAAAATATAATAATATATATTTTACATTTTTCCAAATAAGATTCTTAAAATTCCTACTCGGATTTTTTATTTTCGAGCAGAAATTTACATTATGCATAAATCATCATCATCTTCCTGCCATTATCCCATGTTACTTGGGGTCGGCGCAACACGTTTTCTTCTTCCATTCTCCCCTGTCAACCGTCACGCAATCATTTACACCTTTTTCCTTCATAACACTCCTCACAATCCATCTATCGTTTCTTTGGTCTTCCTCTCCCTCTGCATCCCTCAACATTTATATTCATCACTCTTTTAGTCACATGCGATTCTTCCCTCCTCATCACATGCCCATACCACGACAGTCGATTCCCTAAATATCAGTGATAATTTATTGAGTGCATTCCAAATTTTTACTAGACCACCTTTTTTATTTTTGGGTGGGGGATATTATCAAATAATCTCGCTCTGGGAGGAGCGGGAGGGCGTGTCAGACTCATACTAACTAAAATTCACCAGTGTTCCTTCAGTTGCCTGTGTGTTGCCAGAGGTCACGGTAACCCTTTCGGACTTTCCCACGACCCTGGCAGGCATCGGCCCTAGCGGGTTTATAATTCCTACGCTGGTTTTTTATTTTCTAGGAAGAATTTACATTATGCATAAATATCTGTAATGTTAATTTATTGACTGAATTCCAGATTTTTACTGGACCACCTCACTAATCAACTAGTCTATGGAATGGAGCTTGTTGGGAAAGATGCTGCTTCTGTGTGCTTAGAAATTCTTGGCGACACAGATCCTCATAAAGCTGCACCAGGAACTGTAAGGGCGTTATATGGACTTGATCCTGTGAGAAACTGTGCGCATGCTTCTGCGTCAGTTGAGGATGCAGTGTTTGTAAGTAATCGATGTAATTATGGCACTACATCTACTATACTTTGTAACAGCAGCGGATCAAGTTTCACGCCTCCGCTTTAAGAGGCCGTGCACGTAATCGACTCGATTTTGATCAATTTTGTTCATTATTTTTGAGAAAGGGAAAAATAATTCAAACATAAAAACGGTTTGCACTCCGGGAGTGTCGGCAGAAGTGAAAACTTGAATATTAACGTTGTGCATTTTTGATATTTAAGAATTGTTAGGGAATAATAAATTTTGCATCGTCTTACGAATTTTCGATCAGGTCACGTATTCTGACGCGAGTTTTAACATTTTTACCCATCATTAAAAAAGTGCACAACGCCGTTGCACTTTCCGTTTTAAGTTTTCACTTCAAAAACTATTTGTGATTTGAAAATTCGAGTTCTTTGTTTTGCATGTGGCTTAAGGGATTTTTTCAAATAAGTTAAGTATTCATGGAAAATCACAAATATTCACAGCAAGTTTTCCGAAACATTGCAATCACAACTTTTGATTTTGAATATTTAAAAATATCATCAACATCGTTATAAGGCCTTCTTGCACATGCAATGCATGGCTGAACCACTTTTTTCAACTTCGGTACAAAATATAGCAGAAAAAAAACCGGCCAAGTGCTTGTCGGACCACGCACAATGAAGGGTTTCGTAGATGGGATGAATTTATCCCAAGAACAAACTATTAACGTATTTCAACTGCAAATGTTAGTTGGTCGATTATTACTCGTTAACTTGTATAATCTACTTAGCTATGATAGTTTTCCTTTTAATTTCGTTCTATATACTACTGCTGTGAATTTTTACTTTAAAACTAGACTAGAACCAGAGCACTTTAAAGCTAAATATTTCGCAAAGAAATCCCTGAATCTAAAAATGATGTCCACAAACTTATAAAATAAACACAAATATTTTTAAACGACCTTTCAGACGATACCCGTTGGACAGACGAGAAAAAAAAACATCCCCACTTTACGTGCAGGCATCCTTTTTTTTTATTATTTTTTTTTACCACTGTCGGCGTGATTAATATGTATACCCATGCCAAATTACAGTTTTCTAGTAGTAATAGTCTCTGACTTAAGCCGGGGACAGACGGACAGACAGGCAGACGGACATAGCGAAACTATAAGGGTTCTTTGTAGATTAAACTAAAAAATTAAAACCATTTTTTAAAGTATGTTTTCCTATTATTTA
The DNA here is from genome assembly GCA_963853775.1 of Xanthia togata. Lineage (NCBI taxonomy): Eukaryota > Metazoa > Arthropoda > Insecta > Lepidoptera > Noctuidae > Xanthia > Xanthia togata. Next base: position 11,890,116 of record OY970792.1, on the reverse strand, counting down.
GCAAACCATATCAAGAAATTAAAAATTACACATTAATTAGTCTTCAGATATCCTTGAAATAAAATCAATATTTTATTTTATGATTATACAATATCTTAGTAAATCAAAGGCGAATTAGATCATATTTTCGGGAGTGCAATAGTGATGCAACTATTAACAGGTGCTGTGACTGACACGAATGGCTTAGCACCCCGAAAACTGTACTTTTATACTTACACAAAATTAATGTTTAAATTATTTTAAGCTTTCTTACAATTAGATAAGTTATTGACGAAAAAGGTTTTTTTTAGTGCAGCCTTAAGACCTACCTAGGCCAAATATTTTTGATATTGGGATATTTCACATAAAGCCTTAAAGAATATGAATTAAAATTTTCGACTCATTAAAAAGTTATGCAACAACGCGAAATTTTGCGGGTATTCAGGTTATTTCATAATATAGCATAATTCTTCTAGTGCCCGTATAATAAATAGCTTATAATGTGCTGGGAGACAGGCCTCTTCTTCTCTGTGTGTGAGAAGATTAAGAGATCATGTTAACGGATCACCCTGCACTGCATTATCTTATTCTTGACCATCATTGAAATACTATGCTAGTAACCGATGAGTAACTCAAGTTAGTAATTTCTGTTATCAACAGGATATAGATTACTTCTTCCCTCCACCTCCGATGCGATCAACGCGTCTCAGGTTGACAGCGACCCTGTCTAACTGCACCCTCTGCATAATTAAACCACACGCCATCCGGGAGGGTAAACTTGGAGCAGCATTAGAAGCTATCGATGACGGAGGCTTCGACATCACCGGTCTTAATATGGTCATTGTCGAGAACATTAACGCCTCTGAGTTTTATGAAGTGTATAAGGGAATCGTACCAGAATATAAGGTTAGTGATGACATGGTTGCAGCATTTTTGTGTATTGGGTATAAAATATGTAGCTGTGATTTTCGCTTGTCAGTTTGTAGTATTAGTTGTGTATTAGTGGGTAAGTGAACGTCTGGGCTCTGGATATGAAAGCCGATTATGGTAGGGGGAGCCCAGCAGGCCTAACATGACACACGCGACAATTACTCGCTCCCGCGTGAGTAATTTTTGTCTATTTCGGTCACTTTCTCGTTTTCTGACAGTGCTTCCATACAAAATAGTCGACTCCTTCTGTCAAAATTGATGTTTAGTCGACAAACCCTAACATGGCACCATATTTATCTCGATTTTTGACAATTCAACACGAGATAATCTCCGATTTTTCTATCATTTACTCGTATTTACTCGTCGTCGATTTTGACGACGAGAAGAGTAGACAAAATAATGATACAAAAAAAACTCCAAAATAACATGGCAGTTTCATAATTGTACTTATTTTAGTCATCATTTTATTTTACAATATAATAATAATGAAAATACTTAGTTTTAAACTACTATTTATATTGGAACGACGTGTTTTATATGGAATTTTTCGTTTTTTGTATGGAAAATATGAAAAAATATTACCTACATGTTGAGTGTTAGGGGTTTATGGGTTTGCTAAAGGGGGTCGAAATTTTCATTATTTTTGCGATAGGACGCACCATTTTCGAGATATAAGCAAGAGAAAAGAAAAAAAATCAGTATTGTTTTATGCACCGTCGAGGTGTTGGTGTGAATTTTAGTTAATTTTTTTATCGCGATTAAATACTTAGAAAATCAAAATTTTAGGTGAAGAATACATCAAATTCTGAACGACAAAATTGCCATTTTCACAAAAATAATAGCTCAATGTCGACAAACTAAAATATAGTTAAGTTGTGTCACTTTAGTCTATTTCAGAATGGAAAATCGTCGGTTGACAAGAATAATCTAAATTTAGGTGATTTTTAGTCCAGTTTAGAGGCATTTATGACAAGAGAATCGGCACCATTGAATGAATGAAACGGAATCTCAAGCCGATGTTGCTATCATAAAAATAATTTGTTTTTAATAACTTGCAACATCGGTTTCTCGTCGCGAGATATAGAAGTGTCAAAGTGCCTTTTTCGAGATATCTCGTCGTTGACGGTCATGTTAGGGATTAGAATGACGTCAGAATCGTAGACAAATTTCGACAAAACGAGATAAAGAGCTTTCTCGCGTTGGTCATGTTAGCCCTGCAGAGAGTTTTTGAGCAAGCATATATATATGGCCAAAAAGTTGATAGCTGAGTAGGTGCGGCATGACAAAGAGAACACCGAAAATATATTTGAAAAGTTGGCTTTCCCTAAATCTGACAGAGTTTGAAAACTCAGATTTGGACAATTTTTAAAAGGTTATTCTGTGCAATAGTTAACGGCACGGTTGGCGCAGTGGTTAAGCGATTGACTGCTGCACTGCGTGTCGCGGGTTCGATTCCCGCACGGAACAAATATTTGTATGACCTACAAGTACTTGTTCCGGGTGTGGCTGTTTGTGTTTGTGAGTTTACATGTTTTTAAACGCACCCACAATACATGAGAAATTCCTAGTGTGGGGCACTTTATGGTGATTATCCTGATGGTGATTATATAAATATCTGACGGATTGATTGAGCCTTTTGGAAAATATAACGAAATTTCATTGATTTAAGAAAATACCCAACACAGGTCATAATTTTGCATTTATCTCTAAATCAATGAATCGAATAGCTTTGATTGCTATTTGAATTTAAAGCTGACCCTTTTGTGAAGATTTGGTGGTATTCAGAAATTTTAAAATATCAAACACTTGAAAGTAATGATTAAAAGTTAAGTACCAAACATTATGTTGTGTTGGGGACAAATAACTGGTTTGTACTAATACTGAGATTTTATCATTTCCAGGGTATGGTGGAAGAGCTTTCGAGTGGGCCTTGCGTGGCGATGGAAATAGTATCGAAAGATAAATCTTTAAATACCGCGGTTGAATTCAGAAAGCTAGTCGGCCCTACTGATCCAGTAAGATATCTTAAGAAACATTCTTGAATGTTGCATTTACTTTACTGCACAAACTGCACATTTAATTTATTTATATGTTTTTTTTTCCAGGAAATTGCCAGGTTACTGCGTCCCTACACAATCAGGGCAAAACTTGGTAATACTAAAGTCCAGAATGCTATTCACTGTAGTGATTTACCTGAAGATGGACTATTAGAAGTTGAATATTTCTTCAAAATATTAGATTTATAAAGAAGGCAAAATTTTTAAAATATTATAATCGTTACTTAACGTTAAATTGTAGTGTGATTGTTTGAAACGGTAACTAACGCATTCACAAGCATGTAGATGATACTTAATAGTAATAACTTGCACTTACACTGTGCACACTGTGACAAATGAGTTTATAGTTTGGATAATTCACTCTCAAAATACAATGTTTTGGTGTCTTTATAGCAAACCTATAATGTACATAAATGCCTAATACAATAACGTCACAGCTGCTTCTTTTGTCTGCATAATGTTCAAATTATCTCGTAGGTCATAATTCCTCTCCTTTTTAAAAGTTCGCTCACACCCTCTACGGGTGTACTGATGAACTTTTAGGCCGAAGTAAGAGCACACGGCAACACCTAGCAATTAGTACGAAGGGGAAAATAACTAGGGCCGATTTCACAACCCCGTAAAATATAACATTACCTACATTTTTTTTTTTTTTTTACACTTGGCTATGGACCTAGTTGGCCAAACAGTAGCAACTACGCATGGAACCATATAGTCGCCCGCATACTCTGGGAGCTTTAAATGTGGCGAGTCAAACAAAACCGCTCAACTTATGAACATTCGCTCGAACCTGCGACCTCGATTGTTTCAAACACGATCGCAACGGCCACGGGAAAGGATCGCACCGTGAGTTCGGCACTCTCCCACTGTGTTGTCATTGTTTAACCTTTTAACCGCTTACGCCGGATTGATCCGACAAATATTTTCGTATCCATTTCGCCAGGGTCGTATATTATGTTGAGGATTAGGGGCTTAATAAAAATGGAAACACAAAAACACATTACCTTTTATATTTTTAACTGACAGAAAAAAAAACCTAAGAAAGTTATAAAAAGGAAACATAAATAGGAATATTAAAAAGTACGACCCTGGCGAAATGGATACGAAAATACGCTTTCTGCAGATGTTGAAAAAAAAAAAACAAATAAAAGAACACAAATTATTTATGAAATTCCGACAGCTCAGAAAAAATATATCGTAATTTTAATATAGTTTTAATTCATATTATTGTTTTCGAAAGTGTGATTATTTTTACGCGATATGATGACGTTTAATTGTCATCTTACAATAGTGTTAGACACATTACAAATGATTATATTTTTGTTTCTTTAATAAAATGAATTGATTGTCACAATACAGCACATTAGCCGATAACGACACCCGACATCGACACGATATCGGCGGTCAGATGGTCGAATACGTTTAGTGTCTACCAAACGCTTTTACATTGTCTTGCTATTGTCACCTATATCGTCGCTGACAGCGACCGACACCAATTTAGGCACGATATCTACCGGCGAAGACACAGTGCGGTGAGAGTAGCGGCATTCTTTCACTTGAACATATGGGATTGGTACAGATGGAATAAAAGTAGTGCATAAATTAGATCAATTTTATAATTATTATTAAAGCAAAAAATAATAATTACACAGTTTGCACAACGAAATTACGTAGCAATATAACATTAAAATAATATAGCATATCAATTAATAATAATAATCACCAGCATTTTGCGTAGCAACATAATATACATTTATTAAGAACAATAAAACATACCTAACCGTTCAGATTTTTTTTTTTTTTTTTACTGTGGCATCTTGCAGGTATACCACTAAGGTATTTACTGCTCAACCGGATAATCCTGTGGCTGCCTTAAGCTACTACACTCAAAGCCTCCAGCCAGGAGCAAAACTATTCTAAATTAAAATTAGGCGAACGCTCGCTAAGGGCACCCCCTGTGGGGTACGAACCTCGGCTTAGGGCGTCGCTGAGGGGAGGACAGCAAGATGGGACAGGCTGGATCAAGGATATATCATTATTATTGTGCGGGGAAGTGAGTAGGCAACCTAACAACTTATTAAACCGGAAGTTACTCGAAAAATAACGTAAATATTTTTAAATTAAACGAAATGCAATGTTTCTCCCACAAACACACTTTCGCACTGCCGACTTCAAGACGTCGATATTTATTAGGTACTGTGGTTGTTTCGTGCGTGGTCATTGATATTCACCAATATCATCGGGCCGATAATAATTATATCGGTATCGAATCGATGTCGGTATAATAGCTTCCGATATATCGGTATCGGGTTGGTGTCGATATCTGTTAAGAGGGAACAGGGCCCGCGATTCTCCATACAATCGTATTCCCCGTTTTTCTTCCTGAATAATGCCTCTACAGCTATCATTTTTTTTTTTTATAAAATCAGGGTCTCTATAGGCATGTCACTGTCATTTCCTTTTTTTTAGCAATTAATAAGTAAGGAAACTATGACCCTCCAAAAATTACAAATATGCCCCATTTTTACCGCCGTGATTAGAGGACTACCAGACTAATTCGGAAAAGTTTTTAGCATAAAAGAAAATAATAGGAACCGAGATATACTCTTTCTTAAAAATTTAATGTAAAAAAAATATTAAATCGGCTTTCGAGGAGAAAAAGGAGAATGCCAAACGTCGTTTTCGTCAAAAAATTTGTGATATAATCGGTCTGAGCTGCAGTTATCCCTATCGCACTTTACGGGGTTTAACTCGGTTTTTCGGGCGCAGCGCGACGGCAATAGTTTCTTCAAATACCTATTTTTCAAATTCATCGCAGCCCCTGTTCCCTCTTAATATGAAAACGCCCATTAGGTAAACAGGGCATTTTAAGTAATCATTTTAGTTCACTACACCGTAGGTCCCATAAAATGTAAACTTATTGAAAAAAATCGAACCTAAGAAAAACTTGTTCAATTGGTCAAATGCAAATATTTTATGCTGTGGCATGGATTTTCAGCGAAATGTCGGCGGCGCATAGTATTTAAATACGTCGCTCTGCATTTGGGGGAGGTGGAGGTAGCGTTTCAAAGGCCTGCAGGCCCGGAAAACCTCGCCTTAATACACTAGTCTCTTAACTAGAAGTCCTAAAAATAATATCCGAAGTTAGATGAATTACGAATAATATTTTTAGAAAATTGTATTGATGTACAACGCCCATGTTGGCAAAATCCGACATTAGGGACGGGACATACTTATGCCAAGATTTACCGATACAAAAATAAACATAAATCAAATGTTCTCATTATACTGACTATAGCATAAAACAAATATAGCAATTGTTAATAAAACTTTTTTCTACAAATATTTGTGTGTATTTCATTGAATACCTTTGAATAAGTTTACTTGTGAAATGCCGACTAGTGGAATTTTCCATAAATACGTTAGTGTATCGATAGGTAAACTGTTATTGTCATTGTCCAAGTTAAATTTTTATTTTTATGTCTGATGTTAACTGTTTTTAGTGGGATATAATATATGAATACACATAATAATTTATTACCTGTACGGTGTACCTAATAACTACTTATTGAGAAATAAAAATGGCGAGATTTATCTCGACTGATTTATTGTGAGCAAAGTAATTGTGAATAGTTTAAGTACTAATTAATAAATCGTTAAAATTTGTAAAGAATTTTTGTTTTACTGGCTTACCATAAATGCCTGATAATTTCGTAGGGAAAGTAGTACCTATTTAAGTAGGTAGTTGTTAGTTAACCACGCTCGCAAATGCAAATATCATTATTATAACGAAATGTCGACTTCGAAAAAGTTAAGTATTGCACATCCCCCTTTGTTGTAGGTATTTATTTTTCACCACTCCCGCACGAAAGAAGTGTCTTTCCTCTACGAAAACAGTGAGGAAAGTTGGTTTTTCCTCACTGCTTGAACAGTGAGGAAAGTTGGTTTTTCCTCACTGTTTGAACAGTGAGGAAAGTAATGATTCCGTTCAGAAACGAACCTTGCCTGATTTTTTTATGTTAAGTTTTAAAGATATTTTAAAATATAAAGAATTATTTTGATTTGCTTTGTGTCTATTTAATTTATTTACCTATGATAACTGAATACTTTCTTGCTGGGAGTGGTGAAAAGTTTTGTATGCAACTTGTGAGCAAGTTCATTTGCTATTCGTTTTGTTGAGTCTTTCGCTTACTCAGGATTTAAATTTATAATCACTCGCTGCGCTCGTGATTCTATTTTTCAATCCTTCGTTTGCTCAAGACTCATTATCAAAACTCATAGGAAAAACGAACTTTCCTCACATGTTGGATAAAAAACTATTTCACCACTCCCGCACGAAAGAAGTTTCTTTCCTCTACGAAAACAGGAAAGTTGGGATATCCTCACTGCTTGAACAGTGAGGAAAGTTGGTTTTTCCTCACTGTTTGAGCAGTGAGGAAAGTCATGATCCCGTTCAGAAACTAACCTTGCCTGATTTTTTTATGTTAAGTTTTAAAGATATTTTAAAATATTAAGAATTATTTTGATTTGCTTTGTGTCTATTTGATTTATTTACCTATGATGACTGAATACTTTCTTGCTGGGAGTGGTGAAAAGTTTTGTATGCAACATGTGAGCAAGTTCATTTGCAAAAACGAACTTTCCTCACATGTTGGATAAATAACTATTTTCATTTACTGTGCCGGGCGCTGGGGGCACGACAACTGCTATATAGTCGGGCGGTTAAAAGGTTAATCTTATGATAAAATAAAAATTTAACAACTATTTGTTTTAGAGTCGGTCTCCTTATATTATGTACCTATGTTGTTGTATGTACCAAAATTATAATTACTGTTGCCGTGTGTGGCCTCAGGCCTGGCTAGATACGAACTATTCTGACGGATTGACCGCAGTAGGTATTTCAGTTTCACACCCGTTAGAATACGTCGACAAACAAGACTGATAACATTAAGTGGTTTTATGGAGCCTACATGATATTACTCACTGTGAAATCTCAATAAAACTTTTGAGCAATTTATGTGTTTTAAATTATTTGAAGCATCCTATCCAACTAGGCCCGACTAACTACTTAAAATGCAGTGCCGGTGGCCAGAGTGGCCAGAAACACCCATTGGCTGCGAGATGCACCTCAATTTGTGCGTTACGCCAGCGGAATGTTGTCACTTTTCAGGATTTCGGCTTGACAGATAATTAGTACCCCATTTCGTGTAAACGTGCCCGAAATTTAGAATTTGTGCGTCCAGCCGATCCAAAGATATTCACGAAAAACAAATTCCGCTGGAGTAACGTTACCCCAGCGGCATGTTTTTTAACCGGTGGTCGTAGCTGAGTACAAACTAGCTACTTATATAGATCACATTTGTGCCTAATTGTGCTCAAAAATAGTTATTTGTGCAACAAGAGAGCAAAGTTGTTTTTTGCTGCGTGTTGATTTTGAATCCCGAGTAAGCGAAGGATTCTATAATTGAATCACGAGCGTAGCAAGTGATTCTAGGTTAGAATCCTGAGCGCTGCGAAGGATTCAAAGACACGAGATGCAAATAACTTAGCTCTCAAATATGGCGAGGGGGGTAATGGCTGATCTTTGCGTTAAGCTCGTGAACGGGTGCTGCTTGTGGTGACTGGTCGTCTTGCTGATCATGGTTTTGTTATTGTTATTAGTAATTAACTGTTTATTTATTTTACCTCGATGGTCCTAGTTTATCAATTATAACTCTAGTTACAGCTATATGTAAGCGGGCACGCCCTTTATGCCTGGAGGCTTTATTTTCTTTTTAGATATTCTTTACGTTTAGTTATTTTTATTTCTGCTTGAGTATAGATCTCGATGTTTTTGGTTGGTATATTGGCGTGTGCTAGCTGTCATATGGCTGATAATTTATAATTTAATGTTTTGTGTTGTGTTATGTAAATTATTTTGCATAAGTACTATTGTATAGAATCATTTTATTTTTCCTAATTGAACAGACAGCTGTGCTGCTGGGGAGTTTGTTGCGCCACTTCTTCTTCCCAGCGAAAGCACTAGGAAGTGGTGAAGGGTGGGCGTTTTGTGGGACTGTCTTATGTAACTTTGACGTTCGAAAAGTGCTGATTCTCAGCCTAATTTGAATAAATGACTTTTGAATTTGAATTTGAATTTTCTCGTGTAACACATACAACTTTTCACCTCAGCAGCGAGAACATACAACATGTAAAAAAAGACCCTGTCCGATCCGTGAGGGTGTTGTTACATATCGTACTGTTAGCATATTTATGTGGAAATTTTCAGGAAAAAAGAAAAAAGAATCCCCACATTTTTTTTCAGTGGTGAATTTTACCGAATTTTACGTTTGGTGCGGCGGCGGCCGTAATTTAGCGGGTGTCTAAAAGTCATAACATATGAGATTTGTAACAAAAAATGTGAATTTTAAATACCAATAACTTTTTACTATACATTGATGCAGACATAGACATTGATGCAATGAATACTCATTTTACTGCCTCGTCCAATTTTAATAGGACAATAAAATTAAATACACTGAATTATCTTTCTTCACTTCCGACTCCCAGTTATTCTCCATTTGTTTTTAGTCAGTTCTCCGCATGTGATGTTAAGAAGAGCATACTATCGATTACTTCCAATGCAGTAGGAAGTGACTGTATCAGCCGTAATATGTTAGTACCTGTGCTGGATTTTATCCTTCCCGTCATTTGTCATATCCTCAATTTTTCTGCATCTAGTGGTGTCTTTCCATCCTCATGGAAAGATGCTCAAATAATTCCTTTACCTAAAAAGTCTAATCCCTCATCCTTTTCTGAATACCGTCCAATATCCGTCCTACCATTCCTATCCAAAGTCCTTGAACGGTTAATTCACAACCAAATAAGTACTTTCCTTTCTAAAAATAATCTCCTCAACCCCTTCCAGTCTGGCTTCCGTCCTGGTCATAGCACCACCACAGCGCTTCTGAACATTACGGATGATATAAGGTCAGCCATGGAAAACGGAAATCTAACGGTCTTAGCTTTGCTAGATTTCAGTAATGCTTTTAATACCGTTGATTTTGATATTTTGCTCGGCATTTTATGCTCTCATAACATATCTCCATCGGTAATTGACTGGTTTCGTACTTACCTGTTCGGCCGCCGGCAACGTATTTGCATTGGAGAGACCTTGTCTTCCTGGAGTAATACTTCTGCCGGTGTACCTCAGGGTGGCGTTCTATCTCCATTACTTTTCGCAGTTTTTATTAACTCAATCTCCGACGAACTAACTTCTTTCTACCATCTATATGCAGATGATTTACAAATTTACTCGCGAGCTCCTCTTGGAAGTCTATCCGAGGCTATCACAACGATTAATCGTGATCTGGCCCGTATATGCGATTGGAGTAAGCGATATGGACTTATGGTCAACCCCATAAAGACGCAGGTTTTGGTAGTAGGCAGTTCTAGGACGGTCTCAAGGATCGACTGGACGACTCTTCCCCAAGTTTCTTTTGACGATTCAGTTGTTCCCTTCAGTGAGAAAGTTAAAAACTTGGGGATCGTCATCGATAAAAACTTTTCTTGGACTACCCAGCTACAGGAAGTTAGCCGCAAACTATTTGCATCCGCTGCATCTTTGAGGAGATTACGTAATTTTCTACCGACTGCCACCAAGATTGCGCTTGCACAATCGCTACTTCTTCCCATTCTTGACTATGCTGATGTCAGCTATCTTGACCTTACCCAAGACCAACTCGATAAACTTGAGCGGCTTCAAAATGTTTGTATAAGGTTCATATTCGGTTTGCGCAAATATGACCATGTTTCCGAATTTCGTGTGAAGCTCAAGTGGTTACCAATTCGCCTTCGCCGGAATGTTCATATTCTTTCCCTTTTGTATAATGTGCTTTTTTCCCCTTCCACCCCTCTCTATCTCAAGAAACGTTTCCAGTTTCTTTGCAACTCCCACACGAAATTTTTAAGGTCATCGGATAATTTGAAGCTTAAAATGCCTATGCATTCCACAACTTTCCTCGACAAGTCTTTTACTGTCCAGGCCGCTCGTTTGTGGAATGCATTGCCAGTTCAAATTAAACGCGCGCAATCGCTACCAATATTTAAGAGACTCGTGAAGGAACATTACTTGTCGTTGTGATCTTGTTCTCGTAACTGTAATTATCTATAGTCTTCATTTATTTTCGTTGTTTATATATTTAGTAAGTATGTATGTATTTATGTATCTATTATTTAGGATATGTATTTATCTGTGTATCTATTCTAGTATATTGTATACTTTTTATTTGCATCAACGACAGCCCCATTTTATGTCCAGGCAAATCACTGTCCATTCCAAGGTTGCCTGGAAGAGATCGCGGAAAGCGATAAGGCCGCCCATTGTATATTTTGTAGTGTTAATTTTTTTCTTTTTGTTATGTGTTTTTGTGGTGTACAATAAAGTATATATAGATAAAAAAAAAAAAAAAAAAAATACTATCAATAATAATAAAAAAAATACTCTTTTGTAATGTTACTGCAGTACCATATGCCCTTTTTGGATCGGATAAGGTTTTTTTTTACATAATCTTCATCACCTCGTATTTTGCAGCCACCATGTTGGATTTACATTTTGACCTCACCATCGGCTTTAGCACCCCCGAAAACTATGAAAACGACACCCATGACGAAAAATGTGAAAAGGAGACTGAAACGATTACATACAATCTTGGGCCTGGTTGTAAAAAGATGAAAGTGGTGTCAATTAATAGCTTATATATTATCAGCCTTTCACTGAAAATTCTGCGGATTTTGTCAATCTGAGAACAGAGAGAAAAGAGATTATGTAAAAGTGAGGTTATGTTACAATCTTTAACTAACAGCTGATTCCTGAAGTGCAAAATATGTGCTTTTGCAATAATAGTTATTATATTTAATAGGACATTTATTTGATAAATCATATGAATGAACGTCAATGACTTCAGTCCTACCTACCTATGTAGGTAACAGGTATGGAGTTACGGAAAGGATGTCTAAAATTAAAATAAAAATTAAGTTTTATATTGTTTTATTCGTCTTCAATTATAATTGAAATGTCGTCTAGGAATTGTGCAGGTGGTGCTTTACGATCGTGGTACCTAGCCCAGCTAAGATACCATATAATGCAGATTATATGAGCGCAGTAGCCTACAGTTCGTCTCCCTACAATACAATTTACAGTAATGCATTACTATAGCCTCCCTTCCTGTACGAGATCCATTGCCGAATCACTGACATAATTGTTTCATCGGGTAAGGGTCGTCGACCCAGTGTATTGCAGTGATCAGTTGTTGTCCCACAATTCACACAGCGATCCATAGTTTCACTGTTTTTTCTATTCCGTGGTTTCAACAATACCCAATACACAATCCAGCGGTAAAATCCAAAATAACAATTCCAAGTCAAACGTGTCCAGCCATCTTCGGTGTCCAGTGTGAAAGCAAGGGTCGTACGAGGTAGACAGTGTCGGAATCCGTAAAATACAAAGCAAAGGTCGTGAAAAATGAAGAACAATTGGGAAAGCACTCAAAACGCATCGGAAAACACGAAACGAGTAAGCAAACGAGATTATTATAGCAGTTGGCAACCACAGACTACATAGGGATACTACGTTGGCAACTGTCTAGTGTCCGTGTCAGTCAGCTGTCATGCCAGTGACATAGACTAAAAATAGAAAACTAATTTTAATCGATATGAAATCGATAATCATTAATATTGTTTTTTCAGTAATTAATTGATATTTTATTTATTAATATGACTGTAATTATATGCACTATATTGCACATAAGTGTATAAAGTGCATTTAATTACTTTAAGTTAATTATTTAGTGCAAAGGTTTTATTTTCGTAACTGTGTAATCGATTACTCAATCGGTAATCTCACGAAAACTATCTTTTCCATATTTCTCCGCTTCCAGATTGAGAATTGAGGTGATTTTTCATATTCTAAGATAGAAAAATATGACTAATTTTTTAGATCATATCTTAACTTATTACATTTAGGCCCACCGTTTTCCATCTCCTTTTCGCAGCCGCCATCTTGAATATTTATTTTGACTTCACTATCGGCTTTAGCAACCTTGAAAACCATAGAAACGATACCCATAAAGAAAAAACTGTAAATTTTCGTAGCCGCCATCTTGGATTTACATTGTGATTTCACGATCGGCTTTAGCACCCTTCAAAACTATGCTACCGACACCCATTATGAAAAATGTAAAAAATTTCGCAACCGCCATCTTGGATTTTCATTTTGACCAAATTTAAACTTTCTATCTCTCCGTCTTTCTTTCTCTTTGAATTAGAAGAAGACAGTCGCAAGCGCCTTTTCGCGTGACGATTTCTGCCAGTGCACTCTTACCGCAAGCCGCATAAAGAACTTCGTTCCAAATAATTTAATAAATCAGAATTTAAATAAAACCTTAATTAAACCTCTAAAGTATTGCAAAAAAATTCGCGCGCGAAAACTACGGACCGCTACGCGCGATGTAATTTGACCTGGGCTGACCTCGCTCACAAAAAACTCTGTAGCTTTGGTTCTATTGCTTCAATTTACATTCTGTAAACATATTCGGGTTCATGAACAGTGAGGCCACTCATGATAATATCAATAACACTGTTATTAGTACCTTAGTATTATTAACATCCTATTGATAACATACACCTGACCGCAAACCGACTTGTTGCTGTATTATGTTGATTTCTGGCAAAAGTAATGGATCAATTGACTCAAAATTTTGGTAATAATATCATGAATAGACAAATAATCTAATTAGATTTTTTTCTTATAAGTCTTACATACAATATTTCCATAATATTCCAACATGATTCCAACTCAACTTCATAGTGCGCGGTGCTGTAAATTTTGAATCGCGTAGTTCTATACATGATTTTGAAATATGGATAAAAAAAAATATGAAAATGCCTCGAATGTATGAAATAATTAATTAGAATTTGTTTTAGCATAGTTATTCACCGTATAAAGAACAAATTCATTGGAAAACAGACAACAAACACATGAAAAAAGTGAGTCACAAAATCGAAATTACGTAAAATTTTATTGGCTCGTAAATCATTTTTATTACATTATTTCACGCAAACGATTATCTACAAAGTTGACCTATACACTAATAACTAATTATTCAATTGCTTACCGAAGTTTTAGTAGCAAAATCCTTCACAATGTTTTTTATTATGACACAACACGGCACTGAGTGACAAGTCGGAACCACAGAATATCCATTTAAAAAACGATGCGTTCATATATTTTTTTTACAGTTTTGGACACGAGGATTTTAGCAACTTTTATTTTCTATGGCTTACAAATATTATTACCAGTGTAGAAAAAAATTTAGGCATCGATTTAGTACCATATTTTACGCAAAAATAATATTTTAATGGTGATGCGCGCGCTGTCACCAATATGAGTCACCGGTGCCGAACGTCGCGTGCGGTAACCGTCTCCAATATGAGACACCAGTATTATAAAAGCAGATGATTTGCAATTTTAAGTTTTTAAGTGTATCCGAACGTTTTATTGTTTGTTTCTTTTTTGGGCCTAATAATAATATGTAGGTTTGGAATTTTGAAATCGAACGTCGAATCGACTTGTTTCTATCTCTCGCTTTTTTCGTATCGAAGTGAAAGTGACAAAACTAATTGAAGTTCAAATCTTTAGAATTTTGTGAGTAGACCCAACACTGATCTCGAAATTTAAAAAAAAAAAAAAGTTACTTTGTCTCACGCTCGCAGCAAAATCGAATTTCGCTCACTGTTTTTAGACAGCAAAACCTGCTTGTTTGAGGCGCTGAGGTGAAATAGTTATTTGTGCAACAAGAGAGCAAAGTCGTTTTTTGCTGCGAGTGTTGATTTTGAATCCCGAGTAAGCGAAGGATTCTATAATTGAATCACGAGCGTAGCGAGTGATTCTAGGTTAGAATCCTGAGCGCTGCGAGGGATTCAAAGACACGAGATGCAAATAACTTTGCTCTCGTGTAACACATACAACTTTTCACCTCAGCAGCGAGAACATACAACATGTAAAAAAAAACCCTGTCCGATCCGTGAGGGTGTTGTTAGGTATCGTACTGTTAGCATATTTACGAGTATGTGGAAATTTTTAGGAACAAAGAAAAAATAATCCCTACATTTTTTTTCAATGGTGAATTTGACCGAATTTTACATTTGGTGCGGGTGGCGGCCGTCGTTTAGCGGGTGTCTAAAAGTCATAAGTTATGAATTTTGCATTTTTTTATGGATTTGGGGTAATTATGGAACTAATAATGTGAATTTTAAATACCAATAACTTTTTTACTATCAATAATAATAATAAAAAATACTGTCTTGTAATGTTACTGTAGTACCATATTTTCCCCAGATTTTCGGATCGGACAAGGTTTTTTTTTTACATAATCTTCATCACCTCGTATTTTGCAGCCACCATCTTGGATTTATATTTTGAGCTCACTATCAACTTTAGCACCCTCGAAAACTATGAAAACGACACCCATGACGAAAACTGTGAAAATTTTCGCAGCCGCCATCTTGGATTTTTATTTTGACTTCTCTATCGGCTTAAGCAACCTTGAAAACCATAGAAACGATACCCATGAGGAAAAATTTGAATATTTTCGCAGCGGCCATCTTGGATTTACATTTTGTCTTCGTTATCGGCTTTAGCAACCTTGAAAACCATAGAAACGATACCCATGAAGAAAAATTTGAAAATTTTCGTAGCCGCCATCTTGGATTTACATTTTGACTTCACGATCGGCTTTGGCACCCTTGAAAACTATGAAAACGACACCCATTATGAAAAAAGTGAAAATTTTCGCAACCGCCATCTTGGATTTTCATTTTGACCAAATTCACACTTACTATCTCTTTCCGTCTTTCTTTCTCTTTGAATTAGAAGAAGACAGTCGCAAGCGCCTTTTCGCGTGACGATTTCTGCCACTGCACTCTTACCGCAAGCCGCTTAAGAACTTCGTTCCAAAAATGTAATAAAACAGAATTTAAATAAAACCATAACAGATGATTTGCAATTTTAATGTTTTATGTGTATCCGAACGTTTTATTGTTTGTTTCTTTTTTGGGCCTAATAAGTATGTAGGTATGGAATTTTGAAATCGAACTTCGAATCGACTTGTTTATCTCTCGCTTTTTTCGTATCGAAGTGAAAGTGACAAAACTAATTGAAGTTCAAATTTTTTGAATTTTGTGAGTAGACCCAACACTGCTCTCGGCATTTAAAAAAAATAATTCAAAAGTTACTTTGTCTCACGCTCGCAGCAAAATCGAATTTTGCTCACTGTTTTTTGACAGCAAAACCTGCTTGTTTGAGGTGCTGAGGTGAAAAATAAATTTGTGCGTCTTGAGGTTTCAGTTATTCAAGATGTCGCTGGGGTAACTTTTAGCAAATTGCTGTAGGTACACTTCAAACGGCATGACATACCAATTATGATTGTATACTTAAGACTGCGGCGACGACGGGTGAATTGTCCATACAAACGTAATACCAAAATCATTTGCAATTTGAGCATATTTCCGTCAAATTAAGTTGATATTCGGATTTAAACAGTATTTATCTAGGCTTCTGCGTCTTTTTTTTTTTACAGCGTAAATGACATGTTTTCATATTGTTTTTTCCGTATTATAAACAACAATATTTGTAATATTGTTTCAGTAGAAACATAGCTTATATTATCAAGTTACAAATTATTGAAAAATAATGAAAAAACATTGAGTTTTCATTCATAATTTTTGATATTACGGAACACATCCAAATTTTCATAAATTTTCGATAGCTAGTACTGCTAGTAGTGCTATCGCGTCAAGAAGTAATTGTCAATGTGTGCGTGGTCGTACTGCTCACTGTAGGAGTATATCGCTCCGACAGGCACTCACATTAGCGCAACGTCCTTGATTGGAATTCGTTCGGGGTATTTTTTAGTCAGTTTAGAGTTTTAGACGATTAAGTACTTTACTATGCTGTACGTGCGTACTTATTTGTTTGCTAAATTGTATTGGAATATTTCTGACACTATTGAATTATTTTATTTTTATTGAAACGGGAGTAAACTGGTAGAAATCGTCCCCCTCGTGCCCCTCCATGCGACATTCTCTATAAGAAAGCGTGAATTTGGCCAAAATGAAAATCCAAGATGGCGGCTGCGAAAATTTTAAAATTTTTCATCATGGGTATCGTTTTCTTGGTTTTCAAAATTCAAAAAATTCAAAATTCGAAATAATTATTTTATTTCACATAAACCTACATGGGCAATTATGAAACGTCAGAAGCTAGGTGCACGGTTCCAATTGGTCGTTTCCTATGGAGAAGAGCCGGCAAGAAACTCCAAAGGTGCTCTATATGATAGTGAAGTCAAAATGAAGTTCCAAAATGGCGGCTACGAACATTTTCAATAGGGTATTACACCCATTTTTTAAAAATGTCTCAATTAGATTCTATAGGTAGTGCTAATGAACAACTAAAATATTCACAAAATTTTTATTCAATCGTTAAGTGCCATAAAAATTTTTGACGAAAACGCGTAATTTGACGAAAACGCTGGACGCAGTGGACGCCATATTGCTCTGTGGTCATGCCGTCAGTTGGCTGAGTGATATTTTTTAAGTTATAATTTTGTGTTGTCTCCTTTTACAAAACCGTCCTCCATGGTATTATTTCAATAAAAATTACGTTGGTTACGAAAATATTAAAAAGCCTAGGTACGCTGATAGTTGACAGTAACACTTTCTAAGTTTACATAGCCGTATGACGTAATAACATGGCGACTACTATCTAATGGTGTTATGAAACAGATTAAAAAAGCTGAATCCTTTGAATTGAATTTTAAAATTTAGTTTGCTATTTTATGAACTACAACTAACGTTTTCCGACTGCTTTTTGCCTAAGCTATCTCAATAATATATTTAAGATTTTTTCACGTATTGAGTAAAACACCGTATTGCTTCGTCATGGGTGTCGTTTTCATAGTTTTCAGGAGTACTAAAGCTGCTAATGAGGTCGGGGGGAGCTACGTTTAAATTTAGCATGCGTAGGGGGCCCTCCAACTACGGACTGACTTACTTACTGAACATATTTTGGTCTTTTATGGGATTTGATCAAAAGTATTTCCCAGGTATGGGGGTCTAAAGGCGGACCGCACCTGCCCCCCTCCCCCCCCCCCCTAGTCCGCCAGTGCCTCTAGTAGGCGACTCCTTGCCGAAACAATCGCAAATGTACTGAAAAATTGGGTTGGTAGTCATATGAATGGTATTATGTTCCATTCCTACATGACAAAGTTCAACCTTCCCAATAAAACCAGAAATTTGAAAAAATAATCAGTAGTTTTTTTATATTTATAAAGCCGATTCAAATTTAAAACACTACATGGCCCACCCGTTAGCTGTTGCCCCAAAACTCAATACTATATCTGAGCCTTGACTCAACCAAAGCAAAGTAGGTATCCCTATAGTATCCTAAGTTGGGCCAAAGTGAGTTCATCCCTCAGGCTTCTGATTGCATAACATGCAGAGCTAACAGACTTCTGTATAGTCAATGTTTCAACCCAGGAATTTAACATGATCTACTATATACTTAGTTGTTACTGTTACCACAAGATACAACCTGAAGACTAGCATTATTTCGTACGAATAATAAACATTTAAATATATAGGTACTTGAAAGAGCAGGCTAGTTGAGAGTATGTCATGCTCACTTGATGTCTCGCTTATGGCGAGTGTGTTGGATCATTCGGTTACCTACAAAATGGTTGAGCTGGATGGTGCTGATCCACGCGTCATGTTCGTGAACGGGCGCCGCCGTCAGTTGAGATTGCTCATCTCTTATCTGCCAGGGCTTATTTTTAATCTTATATTTTTAATCATTTTTATATATATATTTTTTTACATTGTTCTCACTTATAGAATCCACAAGAGTAATGTACCCAGGATTTTGTAATTTCTAGGTATATTTAAAAGAGTGTCCTTGGAGCTGTTTCTTGCCCGTTCTTCTCCATAGAGATCTACGTTTTGGAATGGGCAACTAGCTTCAACTTTCTGACTAACAGACTGACTCTTTGACAATTCAAAAGTGCCTGTAAATGGTTTAATTGAAATAAATGCTTTGAGTTTGAGTTTGAGTTATACCTACATACATTTACATTTTAATACATACGAGTAGGTATATGTTTATTATTCGTTTCGAATAATAAACATTTTGTTTTATTCACATTAAGTTTTAAGTCATTTGTACTAAAACAATTTTCAAAAGCATTTAATTAAGGCAGCATTAATCTTAGATTCTAAATTGCTTATATTACCTACTCGTATCTGCAGAAAGTATTGCATTAGTGTCATCAGCAAAAATAATTAGTCTAGTGTCAGTTAATCGTTTTTTATATTTCGTACTCAATCAAGTCATTTAGGAATATGATTGTAAATGAAATGAAAATTGGGCCCTGAATGGTCTACCCTTTCGGGAAACACCATACTCGTATGTGATCGCGTGATGATACGTACGTATGTATGGTGTGCATAAGTAGGTATGTGGTAATAGTTATGAGCTCTCTATGAAGCAGCTCGTCCCTGAAAGTTAAATCACTATACGTGTGCCTACTAGGTGTTATTCAGAATTGCGAAATTGTCATTTTCACTAAATTAAAATCTCAAAGCTATCTTAGTGCTGTCGAACTAAAATATAGTTAGGTAAGTTGAGTCACTTTAGTCTATTTCAGAATGGGAAATCATTGTTTGACAGGAATAAACTAAATATTGGTGATTTTTAGTTTAGTTTAGAGGCATTTGTGACAAGAGAATCGGCCCCAATGTCTAACAGCATTGTATGGTTATTTGAAGCTTCACTTGCCTTTCACCGCGTAAGTAGATAACGATATGGATATGTGGTTGATACCTTGGTACAGTAGAACGTAACGCCGTATGAATGGCGTATGAGAGGGGACACGCATAGGGCTGCGCCACGCCAGTGCTGCGCAATCTTTTCGACTCGCGGCCGCGTATGCGCATGAAGTCAAGTCGCGCGCGCAACTGATTCTTATCTATTGACTTCTGTTAAAAAATGAACTTGGCCGTGAAAGGATCAAAATAGTTTCGTAAGGAAAGAGTAAATAAATAAAAAATAGTGACAGTTTATTCGAGGACTTGAGAGCAAAATTTTCCTACTGTGGATTTTCAACGTTTCCTGATAAGATTTTTTAATTTACAACTGCGGTGAGCGAGTGTTTTATTACTGAAATCATACCAAATTATTTTCTTGATAACTAGTTTTAGGTATTGTTTAACGTATTTTTAAATATTGTTTTTATTGATTCTTCCCTGATATATTGGTAGGCGATAGGATTCACAGGATCATTCATCAACAGAAAAGGTCGAGCCAGGGATGACATTTATTTTCTTACTTGTACGTACAAGTCACAGAATTTAGCGATGTAATCTCATCTTCACATCTTTCTGTGCTTATACCTAGGTAAGTGTCTACCTACTTACACTGACTTCCAAAGCATACGAACGAAGAAATAATTAACAATTAATTACGCTTGTATTGGTGGATGCCAAAGGCTAGGTCCCATACACTGTCATACAGATTTACACTGTGTACATCTCTCATGTACACAGGGTGGCAGGGACATCGACACGCAACTTACCATGCTATCATGGATTCAATACATGATTCTGGACCCCTGCGTGTAATTATTCGTCGGTTATTAACACGTTCAGTGTAGGGAGCCCTCCTGGAGGGTTCACCTGCCGGGAAAAACCTGCATTTAAAATGTGCCCTCGCGTCGCGGAGGGCTCGTTTTAAATGCAGGTTTTTTTTTTGCGAATACATCATTATAAACCGTGAATATAAAATCTGATGTATATTTTAACAAGATTTATTAGTATATGCGTTGGTTTTAAAATCCATTTTAATTTATTTTAAATGTTTTGTTTACAGCTACAAATATTCACAAAAAATTTACGAGGTTGGAAACTACCTACGTATAACGACACGAAAAGTACTTAAAATAAAATATTGTATTCAGGGGGAAATGAATGAATTTTACTTAGTTTTACAGTGTTTTGTAACACGTTTTTAAACCTAATGCTGTTGACCGTCCGCGATGGTTAACTTTAGCGCAAGCGTCATTGGTTCACTTCCAATGACGCTATGAGATCCCGCCGGAGCTCTGTCCGCTGTGCCGTGATTTCTCGCGGCAGCGGAGTTACGCCCCGGCGGCGTTTCGCCTCCTCGCGCCACTCCCAAATGTGCGTGAGGACTTTTGCCCCCAGATCCGCTTCACTTTTCACCTGACGCAGGCCCTTACCGGACACGGTTGTTTTGGAAGGTTCTTGTTCCGGATAAGGCGGGAGGAAAGGCCCGGGTGTCATCATTGCGTGGATCGCCTGGAGGACACGGTGGAGCATACGGTGGTGGTCTGCCCGGCTTGGGCAGAGCATATCGGTGGCGGTGATCTCTCGCGTCTGACACTGGTATGGAGCGAGAGGGTATGGGAGGCCGTGACCTATTTCTGCAAACCAGTAATGCTCGCGAAGGAGGAGGCGGAACGCGTGAAGGAGAGGCAAATTTCGCGCCCTCACGCCCCTAGCCGCCGCAGACGATTCCCTGGGCGTCGGGAATCGCAGGGCGATTCCCGGCCACCGTAGGCGCGGGCTTGCGGACGGTGAGCAATGGGTAGCTCGCCCTGCGATAAGGGCCAGGCCCGTGCCAACGGCGCGTAGTGTTCCATGCGTGCCTCAAAGAGATGTAGGCACAACTGAGCCTGGGGCACAACAGCCGGGGTCGCGGGAAAGTCCGAAAGAGATACCGTGGCCCCTGGCAACGTACAGGCAACTGAAGGAATACTGGTGGGTTTTAGTCAGTAAGAGTCTGACACGCCCTCCCAGCTCTGGGCGGAGAAGTTATTTGATAATTTCCCACCCAAAAAAAGGGTTCACTTCCAATATGTATGGCAGCATGGCGTATGAGTTCTATGAAAATGGGTGGAGCCGAAAGTGTTAAAACTAAGTGCTTACCAACCTAAGCTAACAAGGTGCAGAATCGAGGCCTGGATTCTACGTATACCTACCTAAGATTGCCCACTAAAACTAAGTACCTGAAGTTAAGTGGGTAAGACTGCTATTCGAATCAGCAAACTGCTTCAGATGCATAAACTCATGATAAGCTTCGTTTTACTCCTCCAGGTTATACAGGTTATCCGTTGAAAGTCAGAAAGTCAGTATGGGAAAATCAGGATGTAGAGTGTGCTAAGGAACCAAGTTGTCGGTCTTGGAGTTAAAAAGCCGATTTCAAACCAAGATTCGCACCGTTCGACCCAGAACTTAAACAAAATTAAATACATAACCTTTTAAAATCATAACCCTTCTTTGGCTTTGCCGAAGTCAATTAAAAAAATATGAACATTTTTAATTAAGTAAAAATAGTAGCGTAGTGTGATGATTGTGATGAATGAAGGTTCGATACATGTAGGTAAGCTAACTATGTCGTTAAAATTCTTTGTTATTAAAAAGTAGACTTTTATGTTATGGGAACTAGAGAACAACGCATCTGTTTGCCCATTGTTTCGGACTATGTACCTATAGCGCCGTGTAGCCGCGACCGAGATATTTTCAAAGATTTCGTGAAATAGTAGACATTTAGTTAACAAACTAAGTACCTAACCTACACCAGGAATCGATTCAGTCAAAACATACATTATTTTCATAATGATCCAACTACACTGCTACCCCGTCACCGTATTATTAATATGGAATTTGATTCTTATTGACATCTAGGTTACTTAGTCATGAAAAGTTTTGCACTTGGGGTTTTCTCAGCGTTTTCTTGGGGAGGAGCTACGTTTACAATGTGGTGAATAAAAAAACCGGCCAAGTGTGTCGGACCACGCATAATGAAAGCCTAGGTTCCGTAGTTGGGATGAATTTATCCCAAAAATAAACTTAACATTGTAGTTGATAAACATGTTCTCCCTTATATCGATATACGTCACGGTCAATTCTCCAACAGCAAATGTAAGTTTGAAATCGCCAAAAAAAAAAGTGCGATGAAACTACAAATTAACGATTCTCGGACTTTTTCCTTTACATGTGCTGTAAGACCTTGCTTCCTGCCAAATTTCATGATTCTAGGTCAACGCAAAGTACCCTGTAGGTTTTGATTTATTTGCGAGTATCAAAATATGTCGCAGAAATGGCCGTATTTTTTTATAGCATTGACTTAGTAGTTCAATTTTTTAAGAGCTGCTAGGGACTGGAGACCTACGTATTTGATATTAATTTCAATTTGATACCTCCACGCGTTCCTGAGAAAAAGGGTCTTGTCGGACTGACAGACAGACGGACGGACAACGAAGTGATAATAACACGGAACCCTAAAAGTACAACATATGTTACAATACTTACAACTTGTATTTAAGTTTTAATGAGCCTGAGTAGCACTCCGCAGATTTTGTTGAAATGTACATTTTGATTCGATTTTTAGGGGTTCCGGATATTGCTGACGTAGATTCAATTTTCATCTTACAAAAGAGAGCAATCCGCGCTATCTATAAAATGGGTCCTCGCGAATCCCTTCGAAACAAATTCAAAGAAATAGATATACTGACTCTGCCTTCTCTTTATATCTTAGAAAGTATTTTGTATGTTCGCAAAAACTTAGGACATTTCAAAATAAGAAGCGATTTCCATAATATAAATACACGTAGTAGACATGAAATTTTGATACCCAAATTTAGATTAACTAAAACAAGCAAGTCATTTCTTATAAACAGTATCCGCTTTTATAACAAGTTGCCTAAGTCGGTTACAGAACTTAGCGATGGGAAGTTCAAAACCCACATTAAACGCGTTCTTATCAAGAATGCATATTATAAAATTAAAGACTACGTTGAAGACAAGGAAGTTTGGCAATAATTCCTTCTGCACATGTGGCTTCCCTGGTAGCTCATTAACGGCAAATTGTATAAGTCTATTAACTGCTCCCAAATTACCATGTTTATATATATATATATATTTACATTTTTATTTTTACATTCTTCCTTGACATTTAAATCACGCTATTATTTGACATTATAATATACCTACAATTTAACTTTAAATCTTTATTAGTGGCTTTTGTGATCATGATAATTATTCAGAATTGTAATATCAATCACGTCATTTCGTTTATAATACTTTTTTATTTTTAATAATTTATTTATTTTTATATAGATTATTTTCTATTTTGTGAATGTGAGAACGCTGTAGGCTTAGTGGATTTGCTGACCATAATTATTTTGTTAAGTACCTGGTACCTGTTGAAAGACCTACACTGTCCTCCCATACCTAATAACACTGTTATTTGAAAATATTGTAAAAACCAATTATTTTTAAAAGAGTAACCGTGGAGTTTCTTGCCGGCTCTTCTCCATAGGAAACGACCAATTGGAACCGTGCACCTAGCTTCTGACGTTTCATAAGTGCCCATGTAGGTTTATGTGAAATAAAATATTTTGAATTGAATTGAATTGAATTGGTCGTACCAATGCGCCACAGATTTGGAATCCGAATCAGTGGCGGATTAACACATTTTCCAAGTACCTATAAACTGTTTCTGTTAGTTTTTGTCGCCCTTACCTCTACAATCATAAGTTCGTAAATATTTTTTTACAATTGTTGTGCAATTTGGTTGAAATTCCACAACAATTAGTTTTTGAGTAGGTATATATTTCTGAGCTAATCAAAGCTCAATCATGTACCTACAACTAATAAGGCGGGGTACCTAAGTATATGCTCAGTGGCGGACTAAGACTGTCGAGGGCCCGGGGCATCACCTTTTTTAGCACCCCGGCCTCAAAAGCCAAAAGTTTTAAGTTTTCTTTGAACATTTATTCTGTTTATGTATTTATAAGTTTCTTTTTCGATTTATGAAGTAACCATTAGAATGAATAGAATGTAGGATGACAGAGCGAGCGAAACCAAGATCGAACATTTTACAATACCAGCTTGTGGGCTTCCAACTGATTCATAATGACATAAGTACCTACTTTAAAAATTAAAAATACCATGTTCATTCAATAGATCATACCTACCTAATTGAAATGATCTTTTATGTTGTGCATTAAAACTTATAGAAACACAGTATTGTAACTGTAAAATCACGTAAATCAGCGAAATCAGCTAAACGTAGACCCACGGCCTCATAAACTCATAGAAAAGTCGTCTCTACATCATTTGGACGTGATATTCCTGCTCGTGATAAGTTCAACATTAAATATTATGCTTATTGGAAACACGTACAACACATTGATAGTGCCTAAAGGTTAGAACTAAGACACATCATCAGTCAATCAGTGCTGAGATTAAGGTATTGTGAGCAGCTACGCCGACACAAAATACTTACTTATATTACACAGTAGGTGCTAAATCCTTTAAATTCACTCGAGGCACGGTAATATTCACAACTTTTCACAATGTTGTTGCCTTATTTAGTGGACTAAGTACTTGTGGATATGTATTTAATTTACGGAATTATAATCACTGGAATAAACCTCTTTCTAAGTTAGATTTGTTGCATATGAACAAATTGCTTGTGGAAAAGTTCATATGGACATCAATGATTATAATTCTGTAAATACATACCTGCTACAGTGCGAAACATATTCAAAAAGTGAGTGTCATTCCCGCTCGTCCACACTGCGGACGACTGGGATAGATGCGTTCTGTTCGTTCACAGTGTAGACGAACAGAACGCAACATTCCCAGTCGTCCGCAGTGTGGAAGACGGGGTGTGGACGAGCGGGAATGACACTCAATTTTTGTAGTCAAAGTCGCGGGCAACGGAAAAAAACAGCGAATTCTTTTGAACTGCATTTTATAAAATAATCTTGAGATCAAAATGATATTCGCTTCTCGTAGTTTCGTACAGTGATAACTGCGGTTGCGACACTAGTCGTGAATAGCGAATGTCATGTCTTCTTCAAGCGTAGTCACACCATTCTAATAGTTTTAATACCTACGCATCCGAGGACGTCAGTCTCTGCATACCAGGATCTGCTCACTAACAGAACCACTACCCTACGGTAGGTACCTACACCACTGTTTATATAGGCTTGAATGGCTAAGGGGTGTTAGCCCTAGGCAAGCCTTCTGTTAGACATAATATATGTACGTATAAAGATATACACACGGAAAAAGATACAGAGACATGTATGGAGATCGAAAGCAGAAGAGTAGGATACATGAATTTAGGGACCATTAAGAGTCCTGAAAATTGCAAACGCACGCGGGCTTAGTTGGTTGCCATCTGTTATTTGATTACATGTAGGACTGCGTTTTAGGGGACTGTCTTATGTAATTTTGACGTTCGAAAAGTGCTGATTCTCAGCCTAGTTTGAATAAATGACTGTTGAATTTTAATTTTGTAGTAGGTATTTTTACTTTTCACTTTTCAATGATTATATAAAGCTTCGTGCAGACTAGCGCGACGCGACAGCGCGATGCGACACCGGTTATTATTATACCGTGAAGTTTTCGAAGAAATTGTATTGTTTGCGTCGCGCTGGTCTGCACGAGCCTTAACCTGGGAAGCTGGTATACAATTTATGTTTTGACTTTCACGATGTAAGTACTACTGTCGTATTTTCATTGACAGTATTATTTTACTATCAAGGTGTATCTTATCTACTTTACATACCGAGACTCCACCGTGCCTCAGAAAGCACGTTAAGCTTTTGGGCTGTCATTCTGTCATCGATTGTCATCTGTTACAATCGTTACGGGTCTTCAGAAGCCCGAAAGTCTGACAACCAGTCTTACCAAGGGGTATCGTATTACCCAGTCGCTGGGTTGTGGTGGTCAGATAAGCAGTCGCTCTATGTAAAATATTCGTATTCAGGTGCATGGTTAGACTCGGCATGGGCAGAGTACCGCCGTGTCCTCGTGGAGGCAATCGGTGGCGGGGATCTCTCGCGTCCGGCCCTGGTCCAGGCCATGGTACGGAGCGAGAGGGCATGGGAGGCCGTCACCTCCTTCTGCGAAGCAGTAATGCTCGCGAAGGAGGAGGCAGAGCGCGTGAGGGAGAGGCAAATCTCGCGCCCTCACGCCCCTAGCCGCCGCAGGAGGAGACGCCCTGGGCGTCGGGAATCGATTGCCGATTCCCGGCCAGCGTAGGCGCGGGCTTACGGACGGTGAGCAATGGGTAGCTCGCCGTCCGGTAAGGACCAGGCCCGGGTCGATGGCGCGTAGTGTTCCACGCGCGCCTCAAAGAGATGTCAGCAAGTGAAGGGGTCCGATGAGACCATTGCCTGCCGGGGTTGCGGGAAAGTCCGAAAGGGATACCGTGGCCCCCTGGCATTGCACAGGCAACAGAAGGAACACGGGTGGGTTTTAGTCAGTAAGAGTCTGACACGCCCTCCCGCTCCACCCAGAGCGGGAGGAGTCATTTGATGATTTCCCACCCAAAAAAAAAAAAAAAAAAAGGTGCATGGTTAGACTGGAAGCCGACTCCAACATAATTGGGAAAAGGCTAGGCAGATTGATTGAAGGTATAAAGTGAATCCTATTATATCCAATGTATTTATTTACGAAGTCAACATTTCTAGAGCTTTAATTTTCAGTAAAGCCTACAAGACAAGGGCCAATTTGCTCGTCCATGCCTCAAACCCAAAGAGCCAATTTCTGGCATCACGTATCCAGGCGCATGCCGTCTTGATGTGCCGACAGTCTAGTAGTCTCATCTTCAAAATGCATATTTAACATAAGTGACTAACGCCTCTTTCGAAACAAATGAAAGTCCATTGTTAATCAATGTTGTGTAGCGATGCGGAACTTATAATATCATTACACTAGTTGGCGTATCATGTCGCATCACGCATGTTGATACTGTGGAACACGATTCCCTTATCTCTGTCAAAATATTTGCATGCTGTCTAGTGTTATACTGAGTAGTAGTATGAAGAAAAGTCGGAACAATAGCAACTTAGTTTTTCCCAATAGGTATTTATCGAAATTCACTGTCGTAGAGCAATGAGGTCGGAGGGTAATGACATGAGACCCAAGCTTGCTGTAGGTGATCAGTGGTATGAAATCCCGAAAGAACGCTCAGTGGCGCACTAAGCAGGGGCTTGGGGCGGCAAACTAAATGGGGCCCCCCCGCCCAGGTATGCAGAAAACTTTAAGAGCTAGAAGAACATAGATTTTTGGGAGTATGAGGAACAGGGTGTAAAGTTCACTCATCCACCATAGAAAAGGGAGGATCCTCCAACCAGACGGGTGTTGTGTCTGGCGGGCCGACTGCCCGACTGTTGATGTCGGATAGTCTTATATAATATGTCGTTCGCGCGGTAAATTCTAATTGCGCGATGCAGGATTTGTGTGACGTCATGTCTTTGATGCGTAGTTCGTATGTAGCGGTGTAACCGCTACAGACTAAAGGTGAACGCACACTTATTCCACCCGAACGCGACGAATCAATCGAAGTCAACGAGAACGCTAGGAACGGTGTTCCAGATTCGGACGATTAGACGCGGGCAATTTTCTTTTATACATATTTAGCATACGTATGGGGCCACCAACAAAAGACTGCCTTTTACTTACTGAACATATTTTGGCCTTGTTTGGGTTTTGATTAAAAACCCAAGGACCGGGGGCCCGGCACCTGCCTCCCCCCTTACTAGAGGTTTTTCGTAATCATCTCTACTAAACTAAAAACTGACGAGTTTTAGAAGTTGTTCAATTCAATAAGGTTAGAGACCTATGCCTAATAACCGTATCCCTATCTCCCTATCCGTTGTTCTCATTAACCATTGCACAATACGGAACAAATATTGTGGTAGTTCAGGATATAGGTAGACTACTTACACTGTGGTGACTAGTTTTCTTCGAATTTTATTTTACGACTGAAACAGTAGGTGTGGTACCTAAGAAAAATGGAAGTGAAATATATTGCAATAGTAGGTACTCCAATTTCCATTTCTAAAGTTTATATTGAACATTTTAAACATACACATTGGCGACATCGTGTTTACAGCTTACCTACCTACTATTAAACAAAAGAACGGGCTACCAGGTGGAAAATTGAAAAGTTCTGAGAAAAAACCGGTAAATGATAAATGATAAAATTATAAATGATTTATTTCTGCAAGTAGGTTTGTACAAACACTTTTACACGTCAATCATATTTTAAAAACTAGATGAGGTCGGCGTTTCCTATCTGACTACTCTGAGAAGAAAGGCCGAAACAAACTCAGAGGTCACAGTCTCTTTTAAAGTCCAGACATAATCTTGGTCAGATCATGTGAAGACGATGTAGATTGATGTCTGAAATGGTCTTTTGAGGAAATAACCATTCAGATTGAGAAGACCTGTCCAGTCAGTGCACGCATTTGTCAGTTATCGTGCAGCTCAACTCAGAATTTAAGGAGCTCAACGATTTGACGAACAATACCAAAGAAAGGACGTTTGGGTAGGCCACATAAATTACTCAAACTGCCAGACCATGATAAAAACTAATTGACAAAAAAAAAAAAAAAAAAAAAAAACAATAGGGAATAACCTGCATAGTCTTCACATTCACAATAATTAAAATAATATAATACTTTAAAGTAAATATTCATGTCAATGAATATATAACATTCATTAATGTCAATGTGTATATAATAACCCGGAAATAATCTTGGTCAGAGCATTTCAATTTGAGGACCATGTAGATTTGTGTCTGAAATGGTATTTTGAGGAAAGAACCATACAGATTTGAGTGGACCTGGCCAGTCAGTGCACGCATTTGTCAGTAATCGTGTAGCTCAACTCAGAACTTAAAAAGAGCTCAACGAATCGACGAACAATACCAAAGAAAGGATATTTGGGTAGGCCGCATAAAGTACTCAAACTGCCAGATTAACATAACAAAAAGTAAAATATAGCTAAATATATGACCCACATAGTCCTCACATCATAATAATAATATTATACTTCACAAGTAAATTGGTATAATTGTACCTTAATTACGTGATACACGATTAATCGGAATTTGAATCGTTTTGAAACAAATTGCTAAACCATTGTTTCATAAGTTCGAAAAAAAAAAATTGTTCAACGACATAAATACCGCAATGAATTTTGTTGAACTGTCAAATAAAAAAAAATGTCGTAATTGTTTACGAAAATGGGTAATTAGGTAGCTAATTTCCATTGAAAAGTCCTGAGGTTTTGTCGCAAACGTCGAAAGTATTGACTATTTGTGCAATTCACAATAAAAGTTGATTGACTCTAAATAAAAACCAAAGAGAAATAAGACTTTTTTACGTCTTTACGTTTTATATACTTACATCCTATACTATTATATGAACAATATCTGTATATATATATTTGTAATCACGTTCTCGAAAACGGCTCTAACGATTTCGATGAAAGTTGCAATATGGGGTATACGGTGGCGAAAAATCAATCTAGCTAGGTCTCATACTGGGAAAATTCGTTTTCTCCGTATTTTGACCCGAGCAGAGCTCGGTCGCCCAAACTTTAGAACAAGATGGCAAACCTTAGAATAATGACATGGCAGCATGGAATAAGTAAGTACCCACTATCATGGCAGCATGGAATTAGTATGTACCTACTATACATGGAATGAATATGAACTTTCCTATACTTTTAAATGAGCATTCTCTATTTTCACCAGAGCAGAGCTCTGTCGTCCAGGAACAACATAATACCTACTTAATATGTTGATGTTAATTATTACTTTGTGATATTATCCAAAGAAGATCATGTATTTGTTTGTCTTGATTGTAACTTTCTAATAAAAAATCTACTGTCGAATTATCCTGAGATTTTCTCAATCCGGCCTGTCAGGAGCATAAAAATCCTGAAATCTCAGGACAGTCATGAGATATGGTACCCTACTGAATAAGAAATGTACTTGTACAAGTTAACATCTCGTATGGAATGGAAATGTATTAAAATAATAATGTGTATGAAATTAAAGTGTATGAACACTAGTCAGATGAGTACATTCGTGTCGTCGCTTGCCCGCCTGTTTCGTTTATGGGTACCCATTGCTTATATTTTGATACGAATGAGCCATTGTACTCAACCATTGTTTGCCAACCGGGCCAACTGTAAGTAACTGTGCTTATAACCTACACTATTTCATGGTCTTCATGGTACCTAGGTGTGCTGTTTAATATCTAATTTTATGTTATCAGTTTAGTCTCTTTTCGTCATTACTAATATTATAAAAACCTATCCCAAAGATGAAACAGCTGTGGGTTTAAGACGCAAGAAATACTTACTAGGCTAAAAGACAAGCCGATCTTATCGTGATTCTGAGTTGAACGAAGCGAAAGGTAAGGAAAGCAGCCTAAGTTCTTCATCAACGAATATGATCGCAACCTCAATTGTTAGACAATGTGTTTGTATGTGGATTATAAACTGGATATGCTATTTGATCCATTAGGTATATTTAAAACTAAGTAGGTACTTACCGGTCTAAAAATTACCAAAAATATTAAAAACCGGCCAGCTGCGTGTCAGACCACGCACAATGAAGAGTTCCATTTTTGGGATGGATTTATCCCAAGAAAAAACATTACTGTAGATGAATAAATGTTCTCCCATACATCGATATACCTAACTCACGGTCAATTCTCCAACATGCAGATATTTATGTATGTATGTACAAATGTAAGTTTGTACATACATAAACTCACGCCTTCTTCCCATAGGGGTAGGCAGAAACTATAGAACGCCACCTGCTACGATCCTTACATACTCCTTTTGCCTCGTTTACGTTCATACATCAGAGGCCCTAGTGTGAGTTTCTTTTAACCATCTCGACTTCTTCTATTGGCACTGGTGAAGGGAGCGCCGAACGCGGTAGATGCGTAAAGTCGAGATCTCTGGGGGCCTATTACGAACTTTTAAAAAACCAGGCAAGTTCCAGGCAATTCATTTCACTGGCTGGATATATTTCGTATTATGACATCGGTAATTCTGACCGACTTCACGCTGGCTAGTTTGTCCGTGGCTGGCTTGAAATTCTCTGCCGTAACGTTCAGAAACACA